>CM031242.1:692587099-692686515 GCA_018340775.1 Taxus wallichiana var. yunnanensis | reverse complement strand
AAAGCTATTTTGTGATTTCTATGAAATATTTTGTTATAGGAGTTTTGAATATGCAAGGGTGGAGTCCGAGAAATATGTGACGGTGTAGGAGGGTTCATGCTCTTTTTGGTGATAAGATTGGAGGATTTAGGTGATTCAACTTGTACTTATGTGGTAGAAACACTAGATGTTGAAGGTGTAAGTAAGAGATATTTGATGGTGTTGATGGTATGATGATAATTGATGGTGTTGGATTAGGGTTAGGTGGTGGATGGGGAATGATTCAAAAGGGTTGGTTAAAAACATCCAAGTTTTGATTTGGAGGCGTGTTACGATTGTCATGCTGTAATTCACCACAGTTGATAAAATCCTAAAGGATGAACCTAAAAAAATGATAATTTTCAATTTCTTTGCCTCGAGACTTGATGGTATTTACAATAGTAATTGTCTCAATACCATGAAGGATTATAGATGAACGTGTCAATA
Organism: Taxus wallichiana var. yunnanensis; assembly: GCA_018340775.1. Lineage (NCBI taxonomy): Eukaryota > Viridiplantae > Streptophyta > Pinopsida > Cupressales > Taxaceae > Taxus > Taxus wallichiana. Next base: position 692,686,050 of record CM031242.1, on the reverse strand, counting down.
ATATGGAGAGGAGGAATCTTAATCATGCACACGGTTAGGAGTTTTCGAAGACCACACTATAAGACTCTCTGATGGGGGTGTAGTTACGTTGAGGTAGTGTATGCTTGGAGTTTGAGCGAACTTTGGACCCAACTTTTACTATGATTGTGTTTACTTGAGCATTTGGAATTATTGTTGTTGGAAGAGGGTTTAAATGTGGACTTAGGTTTTGGTTTCTTATATCTGAGTTTAACTTTACCATCTTCAAGAGCATGAAGCTCCAGTTTCTAGGGCATGATAAAGGATTTTCGAATGTTTGAAAGGGTTAGATTTGAAGTGTTGAAAATATATACTTAGCGTAGGATTGAGAAAATAAATTGATCAACTCAGTTTATGGGAGAGAGAAGAATTTTTGATTGATAATCCCCCACCATTTGGAGATGAAATCTGTAATAGACTCTGTTTGAATTTTTAACCGCGTAGAGATCGGTAATGGAGATTTTGTGAGTAATGTTAATGGAGAAATTCACTAAGAACAACTGCATAGGTTGTGTGAAAGAGAAATATAATATTGTGGGATGTTGTTATACCAATCAAGGGAGGGTCCTATTGAGGACATGGGAAATTTCCTCGGCATAAGATTTTGATCTTGGGAAATGAGATAACATGCATGGTGAAAATATTTAATGTGTTGTTGAGGGTTCTTCATATTGTATAATTTGATGAACTTCAAGAGTTCCCAATGTGGGGGATAATTTTTAAAGTTCTTGACAAGTGGATTGGTTTATTGAAAATATAATCATAGGAAAGGGTGCTCTTGGAGCCCATAGTGGCAACTTCAAGGTTTACAATACTATTCACAAGTTCTTTCAAAGGATCGATTCAAGGTGGTTGTTGAAGGTTTGAATATGATGAGATATGTTGATTATGGATACATGGGTTTGATTGTTGGTATAGTTGATACGGTAATAATACATTGTGATGAAGAGGGGTATTTGTGAGAATGTTGTGGGGATGCTTTGAGAGAGTATGGGTTGTGAAGGTTGAATGTATTGATAAGGGATAGGAATAGAAGTGTAGATAAGAGGTCCAAATGGCTATGGTATGCACTAAGATGGAATGGAAGTGTCGATAAGAGGTTGGGATGGTTGTGGTATGTATTGAGAAGGGATGGTGTTGTATTGTGAGATAGGGGTAGTGGATGCCTACTATGAAAAGGGGTGAGTACTAGTGATGAAACCTTTGTATTAACGAGGGGTATAGATGCATGGGATAGATATACTCTATTCTATATTGGGGATGTAGGCTATTGTGATGGGATGATTTGAGATGTACTAGGAGGGATTGTAGAAAGAGGAATAGAAAACCCGGGCTTACGGGAGGTGGAGGAGAAGCATTGGAGGTTACGGGACTTGATATGAAAGGAGATGTGGTAGTGTTAGTTTATGAGGTCATAAATCTTGATGAATGAGCCAATGACATAGATGGTTGTTGGTTGGATGTGTCTTGTGATGAGATGACGTTAAGGTTGAAACTAATGACATGGGATGATGAATCGGGGACTAATGTGTCTATGTTTCTAGCATAGGGTAAGGGGAGATTTGTTGGATAAAGGCTCATGATTGGGGTCAATGATTTGGGAATAATCAAAGGTGACAATATTAATGGGAGGTTGTTGTTCGATCTAGTTGTCGGAGAAGGAAACCCCGGGAGGAAAGGTAAGCATTAAGGGCCACCGGGTTAGATTATATTTTGTTTGTAAAGAAGTGATCACCACTTTTGAAGAATCGTGGGATAGATAGATCAGGGAATCTTGGATGTGGTTGACTAGGTATTAGGATAATGTGGAGGTTCTAGGTTTTTTTCTAGGTGCGGATTTGTTGTGTTGAAGATGTTTTCGATATGGGAATAAAGTGAGTCTTCCATATTTGAAATATTCAAAGCGTCTGTATTCTAGTTTGGATCATGAAATAAATGAATAGTTAATAAAGAAATGAAAGATAGTTGTTTTTAGAAAAGAAAAATTCACACAATTAGAAGAAATTTTAATTATATTGATTATCTTGAGAAAGTGTGAAATGAAAAAATGGATTAAGGGAACTAAGGAAAAAGCTATCTAAGGCTAGTTTCAAGTGAGTTAAGGATGGATTCCCAATATACCCAAAGGTATGTGAGGCCAAGAGCTATTTTGGTGTCGGTATGAGGCGTGGTATTGGGGCCTATCCCCTCACTTCATGGTCCTACAACAATAAGGGTGTCGGTGCTTAGCCAATATACCACCCACCAAATTTTTATACTCGGCCAGAACATTGAGTTGGTTTATCCTCTTGATGATGAAATCCAAGTAGGTCCACATGGGAAGGATGTTTTTAAATGAATATTTGATGTGATATGTGGTTTGGTTGTGGGTGATGGGATTTTTGAATTCAATTCATCCAACTCCTAATTATATTAGATGAGCAAGTAGATATAAAGGTTTGTTTTATGATCCAAAAGGAAATGTTTACTTCAATGAAATAAAATCACACAAGATGCAATGTTGAAAGGAAAAAATAAAGAAAAAGGACGTACTGTGATCACTATTCCTTTTTTATTTTTATTTTAATTTTCATGTATTTTTGAAACAATGAAAGTGAGGTGCTCCAAGTGGAAGGTTGGATGATATCAAAAAGAAAGGAAATGAAAATATATGTAATCTAAACCAAAAAGAGACTAAATGTCCCACCGGTGTGCTAGGATGTTTATGGTTATTTTTGGTCAATTGTTATTATGATGAAATACCAAAAAACTCTAAAAAAATAGGTTTTACTAATACTTACGTTGACAAATGCAATTTTGGGATGATTGGATAGATGAGAAATGTAAAATACCCCTCCTTGCGCCAAATGAGAAGACTTGTATACAGAGAGAGAGCTAAACTAGAAAAATATTAGACAAATATTTAACGAGTTTCTTGGCAAGGGATAATCCCAAGAATCCAAAGGTATTTCTTGAAGGGTGTCAACTCGTGTTATACAATCAAGTGATATGATAACAAGATAAGATAATGATAACAAAATTATAATTTAAGAGGGATGGAGAGATCCTTCTCTGCATTATAGGTGGCGTAGGCTAGGGTTATGGCGAGCTCGTAGTCTAGGAAATAGTCAAACCAAACTTGTTCTACTACGTCTAGTATTTCATGTATCACTTCAATTTAATCTTCAATGTCTTTGATTTATTGTGTGAGTGTAATGGCACACATGCTCAACTTATGTGAGATATCGAACTGTTCCAACACAAAAAGTTTTTCGATGATCAAAACGTCATATATGCTTGTGATGGGGTGTGAGGTACCTAGAACAATCATCTACAAGAGAATACATCTTGCAAGATTAAAAATTAGGAAAAAATAGATTGATAAAGATATGATAATTACTAAAAATGAATAAAATTACGAGATTGGCGGCGATCAAGAATCGATGGCACTCGGGGACAAAAAGTCTTATTTTGATCAAAGGTGACAAAATAGATTATATTTGATGTACAAAATTAAGTTTGACAATGCTAAGATGGACTTGGGGACTCTAGAAATAGATAAGATTTAGAAAACAAATATTTTAATTTGTTTAAAGGGATATTGAGAGGAAAAGGTGATCAAGACACTGATCGACAATGATCGAGGATTAGCATCGATCACCGACAAAATGAAAAATATTCTAAAAGCTAAATCAAGTGATTAAATGAGAGACTAAATGTAAAGTGGCTATGGAGGATGGTATAGACGAAGTTTTATATACTAAAAATGATGTTGGATATGTTAGGGTGATAATTTCAAGTGGGATCAGCCACTACTACAAGATGCGTCCCCACATTAAATTAAAAGTTTGTTCATCAAACTTTATTGTGAAGGTCTTTCACATTTAAGAGTGAAGTGGCCTAACCGATTCACCCACCCACATTGATTTGGGTGATCCCTCTCGGGATTGGCTATCAACAATGTTTACATTTGTATAGTCCAATATTAAAGATTGAGAGCATAATGTAAGACATATTAGAAAATTGTAAGACTATAAAGATGATCATTATATTAAATGATCAAGAGATAGCTCTGCAAACACTTTGGAAAAACACCGTAAACTGGAAGTGGAAGTGTTGGGTTAAAACTTGTGTGAATTCTTAATAAAGATAGTGCTTTACCAGTGGATTTTTTTCCTTCGGGTTTCTCCACTTAAATCTGGTGTTATTTGTCTCTACTCTTGTTCATTATTTGCTTTCAGCTCTAGCTCGTTAAGCTCTGTTATTTTCTATCTATTTCAAGCTATGTCTTTGTCTAAATTGACTACATGCCATAATCTATAATCTTTGGTTTTAATGGTGGATCTGTAATCTGTGGATTATTTATCCCCTGCTAAATCTAACATGGTATCAGAGCTTGGTGATTGTGTGTGTGCAGGATTGATCTAGAAGTGTTTAACTTGAAGAGGTGAAGAATCTTGAAGTGTATTTACAGATCTGCAAGACCCTTAAAAGTTCCACAGTCATCTTCAAGAAAACCAAGTTTAAAATTCTAATTCCCGTAAATATGGTTTGAAATATTGGTTAAATATGGGCTAAATGGTTGTTTAGATCATGTTTGAAGCTTTTGTATGCTTAGATCTTTGCTTCGCATCTAGTTTCATTGTTTGTAGTTTAAATCCGTCGTTTGTAAGCTTGTTTTATGTTTTTTTGCGTCGTTTATAGCTGTTAGATTCATTTTTGACTTTGGATCTGAAAGATTTATTTAAATTCAGTTTTTGTGGGGATTATTACATCCATTTTAGCAGTAAAAATCTTTATTTTTTGCTAGTTTTACTTTTGTGAAGCCCAATCCAATCATTTTATGCCATATTTCTTCACATTTTCATTCTTTCTGTTGTTTTTTTGGTTTTGTGAAGTTTGGACCAATAATATTGCTCCACGTAGCTTCACTTTTGTTCTTTTCATTCTTGCAAATTTATACCCTTTCTTAGAGTGCCAAGTGGCTTCAATCTGACATCCTTCTGTCTTTTCAAAGCTTGGGCCAATCCTCTTGTGCCATTTGGCTTCGCCTTGATAGACTTATTTGAATTTTTCCATTTGTGAAGCTTGAGCCAATTAGAAGGCTCCATCTTTCTTTATTGTGTCGTCAGTATTATTGTATCGATTATCAGTCATGAAATGTTTGGCTAATAAGGGCTTTACGCGTGTCTTCACATTTTCAAACTTGGATTAGCTATCCTTTGTCATTTGCGAAATACGGACCAATAGAATTGTTCCATATTTCACATTATCTGTCCCTTGTTATCTATTTTTGACATTTGTGAAATTTGAGCCAATAAGATTGCTCCATATTTCACCTTGTCAATTTCTTTGGTTATCTGTCCTTTGTGAAATTAGAGCCAATAATATTGCTCCAAGTATCTTTTATTTCACATTTGTCAGCTTGTGAAATTTGAGCAAATTAAGTTGCTCCACATTTTGCATTTTTCAGTATTTCATTTGTGGCAGTTGTTATCCAATTAAAATTTTCCACCTTTTCGCATTTGTCGGTCGTTGTCGACTTGAGAAAAGTGAGCCATTTAAAAGGCTCCATGTGTCCTCAGTTGCTTTAGCCATTTTGGTTACACTGTGAAGTGCAAACCAATAGCATTTGGACACATACATATCTTTTTTGCATTTTTCGACTCTATCATTTGCGAAGTGTGATCCATTTAAAAGGCTCCATGTATCTTCTTTTTTGACTTGTCTTTGTCAGATTTGCGAAGTGTGAATCAATTGATTTTTGACACGTATTTTAATTGTGTCATCCTTCACAAGTGTCAGGGTGTTAGTCTTTGCTTTGGCTTAGCCACTTAAATTGTGACACTGTCTTGTACCTCTTTCAGACCCAAACTTTATTTTAATTTTGGTCTATTCCACGAGACCTTAGGTCCACCTAAGGCATTTTCTTAAAGTTTGGCGAAAATCTGCCAAGTGTCTTTTATTTAGCCATTAAACTTTCGACAAGTGGCCTCATTTGACTAAGACTTTGATTTCACATTGTGTCAAAGTGTGAAAAGCGAACCAATTAATTAAAGACACATGTATACGATTCTGTTTTAATTATCTTCTGTCTTATTAGTTGCATTGTGAAATGCGAGCTAATTAAAAAGTGACACATATTTTTCTTTATTCACTTGTTGTCGCGGACCCGAAAAGGCATTAACTTTAATTTTTAAAGATTTTGCATCCACCCAAGGATCTATTTTAAATATGACACATTCCTTTCTTGGTATTGTTGATTTGTGCCATGTGTCCCCCCCGCCTTGGTTTTTATTAACTTATTTTATTTGTTGAGTATCTCGTTTTTGAGCTTGCCTCATCAAGTTGATAAATAAACCGTCGAACTTTATTTGTCTCACGGATTCAAAATTAGACCCTAATTGAGCTCTATCAAATTGATCTTAAATTCGACCAATTCAAGTTAATTGTTGATTAATTTCAAGTTATTTGCATTCGTATAGCAAATTAAAATATTTGTAATTTTTTTGTCTCTGTTTGGCCTCCTTGATTTGTTTTTGAGTTGTTTTTTGTCTCCATTATCGTATGAACATTAAAAATGGCTAGTTCTGCCAATTTTTTTATGGATAAGTCTCAGCTACTAAATGGAACAAATTATAGCATTTGGAAAGTGCGTTTAAAATCCTGTTTTATGGCTAGAAAGCTCTGGGATTTGGTGAATGGTATAGAAAAATGTCCCATAGGAAGACCAACTACCCCCAAAACCTTAGATCATTTTCTTAGAGGTCCCGGAAGCTCTGTCCATCCTATTGCAAAGCATTAGAGATGAATTCTTGATGCATATAGGTCATATGGACTCGCTTGTAGATGCATGGAAGCAATTAGAAACCATGCATGAAGGCAATAGGTTGTCTAAGATAATTAAACTAGTTTTAGAGTTGTTCACAACTCCCATGAATTATCTTAACCATTAATTCACTAGTTTTATTAAATAATAACCATCTTAGTGAATGCTAGAGCTATTCGGATGGTTATTTTATCTTAACCATTTTTTTAGTGAATGCTTGATTATTCTTGAATAATCTGATTATTTTTTCAGATGTGTTATCTATCAAGTCTTATCTCATTATGTAAAGACTTAGAATATGAAGATATACATATGTTGTTAAATCATTTTATGTGATTAGTAAAATATTATTATATGCATATCAAATGACACTTGGGGATGCCTTTGTGTTTGTATTGGAGACGTCCAATACTTGATTGCATCTAATATATATTTTACAAAGTGTAATATGTTGGAAGTCTTTCAACATATTTGTAATTGTTATTAAGCATAGTGATATGTTAGTTGTTATACAACTAGTGTTTAACCTTTATACTTGGTTAAAAGTGAAAATTTGTATGATTTATATTATGCTTATTATGATATTTTTGATGTTGTGTTGGATATGCAATGGATTTGTGTTCAAGTTTTGATGCAAGCACCATCACTTGGAGCAAAAAAAGAGCCATGTGGCTAAAGAGGTTCTTTGGTAGTGATACACATAGGAGCTAAAGGAAGTATTCCTCCTCTATGTGAAGGCTATATTTCTCTTGATAAAGAATCCAGTTCAACATCAGAGATTATGTTACAGATACCTTCCCCAAGCCATTGTGTGTTGGGAACTACTGCAAGTTTTGTGCCTTGTTGGGCCTATCAGAGTTTCCCTTGAGGGGAGTGTGTATGAAAATTCCACCTCTTGATGGACTATTATAAAAGACCCGGTCATATTTTAAGAGTGGATCATGACCACCGCTTTGTATGTAACAAAGTGATCCTTTAGGGATTGGTTACACATGGTTGTAACATTGTATGTGAACTGTAAGTCTCATGAGAAAATGCATAAGGTAGTTCATTGTAAACTTCCAATACTTCCTCCATCTTGTAATAAGTAAATGTGTCACTCTATGTGAAGTTACTTGTAAATCCTAGTGAAGCTTCAGTTATGGGTATGCCTTAGTTTATAAAAGGCTCCATAGTCTGATGTAAGTCTTCATATGTAAAGCACTGGTCTTAAGAATTTTTGTATGGGAAGATCTTTAGATTTCCCTTGTTTGCATGCTAGCCTAAATCACTATTGTTGATTCAAGGATCTGTAAATCCTTTTGTAGAAAAAGGTAAATTTGGCATGTCTGATTTTTCTTCCCACTTAACATTAAGGGGGAGTGTTGGGGTGATAATGTCAAGTGGGATCAGCCACTGTAGTACACCCCAACATTAATTAAAATTTTGTTCATCAAACTTTATTGTGAAGGTCTTTCACATTTAAGAGTGAAGCACCACGACTAATTCACTGCCCAAAATGATTTGGGTGATCCCTCTCGAGATTGGCTATCAACAATATTTACATTTGTATAGTCCAGTATTAAAGACTAAGAGTAGAATGTAAGACATGCTAGAAAACTGTAAGACTAGATAGATGATCATTGTATTAAATGATCAAGAGATAGCTATGTAAACACTAAAAAGACTAAAGCCGGAAGTGGAAGTGCTGGGTTAAAACTTATGTGAATTCTTAATAAAGACAGTGTTTTACCAGTGGATTTTTTTCCTTTGGGTTTCTCCACTTAAATCTGGTGTTATCTATCTTTTCTCTTGTTCATTATTTTCTTTCAGCTCTAGCTCGTTAAGCTCTATTATTCTCTATCTATTTCAAGCTATTTCTTTGTCTAAATCAACTGCATACCATAATCTATAATCTTCAACTTTAATGGTGGATCTGTAATTTGTGAATTATTTATCCCCTGCTAAATCTAACATATAATTTGTGGATACATCTTTCAAGAAAACAAATTAGGCCAAAACGTATTGATAAAGATATGATAATTGCTAAAAATGAATAAATTGGCGAGATTGACGACGATCAAGAATTGATGGTGCTCGGGGACAAAAAGGCTTATTTTGATCAAAGGTGACAAAATAGATTATATTTGATGTACAAAATTAAGTTTGATAGTGTTAAGATGGACTAGGGGGCTTTAGAAATAGATAATATTTAGAAAACAAAGATTATAATTTGTTTGAAGGGTTAATGAGAGGAAAAGGGGATCAAGACATTGATCGACTATGATCGAGGATCGCGTCGATCAACGACAAAATTAAATATATTCTAAAATTTAATCACATGATTAAATGAGATACTAAATGTAAAGTGGCTATAGAGGATGGTGTAGACAAAGGTTTATAGACTACAAATGACGACATATATAACTAAAAATGATAAAGATAAATGTGTTAATCTTATTGAATGCTTGAGAGGATGACAAAGCTCCAAATGGTTGGTTGATGATTTAGCGATATTTGTCCCGTGGAATGACAACAAAGTGTGGGTGTTTGGCAGGCGTAGTGATGTCATGTGGAGGCTCATAAATCCAGCAACAGATCTAGTATATTTGATTTTTCTCGTGTAGAATCGAGAAATAGAGAAGATGGTGGTTTCAATAGAATCGACATCGTCTTTAATGATCGCCAACAATTGTGGATTGCCATCAATTTATCTAGAGATGTTAAAAGGCAATCGAGGAAAAGATGGAAAATGGTTAAAACCACTTTCCATCCAAGGATTAAGGTTGTTTTATGAGCAGTGGGAGGTTAGGAATCTGGGTAGGAAGAGGTTAGGGGTTAGGATGGGTAGGATAAATTAGGATAGGATGGTTTTAGATGCTAGGGAGGGTAAATAAGATTCTATGAGGGTATAAGTTTGATTATAAGACGGTAAGCTCGATTACAAGGATGATAAACTTAGGATAATGATAATAATGTGAATAATGATAGTGTAATTAATATGTGTCGAGTCATCTAGGGGTGAAAAAGTGGTGTTTACATTATGATATCTGAAATTTTAATTTTTATATTAATTAAATATTTAACAAATATTATAATTAACGCAAGGAAGAAAATTAACCAACTATTAAGTTACAAAGCATGAGTCAGAAAAGGAGGACATGTGACCCATTGAATGGGACAACATAGTTTAACGGAGTTAGTAAACAAATTTGTAAGTTTAATATGAGTTATTCTACAATTTTATTTCATTATATAAATTCTCTTACATAAATTATTAATACTCATATTTTTCATTTCATTGTTTTTGTAGGAAACCCACTATAATAGACTTGCAACAAAAGAGGTGTAAGTAACATTAAAATCAATGGGTTGGGAGTCAACTGAATTCATCAATTAGGTCAATGAGAATGGATATGTGTCGGTAAGACATGTTTAATTAGTTGTGAGTTACATAAATTTTAAATTCAAACAGTTTGTAATTTATTATCGTCATGTATTTGTAGGTTGATAGACAAATGGAGTTGGAAGAGGACAAAGGGTGCAAAATCAGTTAGAAGAGGATTGCACATAGGACTAACTTTTAAACCCAAAATCTTATACAACATTTTTATTAGCTCAGTTATCATTATAACCAAAATTATATTAACTGAGCTATAGTATACTGCCTATAGTATGACGTGACGTTGTTAGCTTTCCACGCCCATATTATGCTATCCCCACTAAACTTATTAATGACACCATATTTCCACTATATGTCCATTTGTTTTTTTGGGTTAATAATGCCCATCCCTAAGCTGCAATCATTTTGATGTATAGACATTATATATTTTAATAATGTCCCTTCCTCCTTGCATTGCATTCCGTTTCGTGCAATTATTATTGTGTTTGTTATGTAGTATTATATTCTGGTGAAAGAAAAGCTGCTTTATTCATGCATTATCATAAATAAATATTTAACATAGTGTTGTTATGATACCACTTATATTCTTTGTACTTCCCATCATCATTTTGGCATGCTAATATTAATAATAAGGATTCCCATGCAAAGAACGAAATGGATTCCACTTTGAAAGGGCGTGCACAAGTTTGTTTGCTCATCATAGTCGTGGACCCTCTCGCCATAAAGTCGTTGAGAGTTTTATATATTTTGTGCAATGGATTTTATATTTAGTTTAAGTTTTAAAAATTGAGGTAATATTATAAGGCAATGGGAAATTATCAGCCTTCCATCTCATCTTTTAATTATTTAGGAATTTATTTTCTAAATAATTAAAATTAAAATGTGTTATTGTTTTAAGTAATAATTGTACTAGTTATTGTATTAAAAATAAGGTAAGTATTTTTTTAAAATTTATTTTAGATAGATAAATGTTTTTTATTGGAGTTATGAACTGGAGTACATTCAACCAAGATATAGTATTTAAGCTCAACAATTAGCGAACCAAATCAAACCATAATCCACCTCTGTCGGACATTACCACCCCAAATGGGAATCATGCATAAGTGGGATTTGAACCTAGGTGGAGCCAGATACAACCATCCGACATAACCACTCCACCAGACCCCACCGACAATAAGGTAAATAAATCTTAATAATATTGTCGTCTTAGTGTTAAATGGAGCCAATTCTTAATATATTTTGTAATATAAATAAAGTGAGTTAATAACATTTAAATGAGATAATACTAATAAAAGCTAAAAATATTTGAAAGGAGTAAAACATTTATATAAGAGGAATATTAAGAATGATATAATTATCAAACCATTTGTAAAAAGACAATGTCAAGGTGATTCCCTTAAAATCTTAATAGTTCTATACATAACTTTACACACGTCTTTAAATATTTTTTTGGATGTATATAGAATTTATTTAGACTCCCTTATCCAAATGACATTCTTGTAGAAATATCTACAACAATACTAATACCTTTGATTCTCATAATGTCAACAAAATCTAACAATGTCTCATATGACGTGGTAGAGAGCTAAATTACCTCGGTATACCTTGTTATAAAAATATTAGGTGTTTGTTGTTACCACAAAAAAAGAATTCATTTGTCGTTATTTGGAAACATAGTAATCCTTATATTATACAACTACATTGTGATACTATTATCCAAATCCAATCACACCAAATTAATATTTTAATGAACAACATTCTATAACCAAACCTAATACTCTCAAAGAATGACTAACAATCACCAACATCGAAAGAAATCAACTACCAATTTCAAAAACAAAAACATAAAACATAACAATAATCACAAAAAGCCCTAAAATCATTCAATACCCCACTATAATTACAAAGAAAAAAAAAGTTTATAAAGACAATGGTTCATGATATATTTTTGGATTCTAAGACATATAAGAGGAGATTATTGTTCAAAAGCTCCTATTTTGGCTTTCAAATATAAAAGAAAAGGTAATTTGATAGGAAATATGTGTACAAAAGTTCATATTTTGACACAAATAGGGATATGGAGTGAGCACCACAAATATTACACCCATACAAATGAAAAGTAGAATTTAATTACTATGAAATAACTCATATTTATTAGATAAACACATCTACTAATATCACAAAAATAAAAATATAAAAATGATTAGATTATTAATACCAAGATTTCCCCTTAAGTTACTTCTCCATCACAACCATCTTGATCCTACATGGCCTTCCTTTCCTTCACAATTTCCTAAGGGTGACTCTCCTTCAATCTTGATGTTTGTGGCAACTAACATAAAGCCCAATATTCCCTTTCTTGTTTGTAGTTTTCAAATCTGGATTCCCTCCATGTTGCAATACTATGTGTTAAGATCTCTAAAACATCCCCAAGTTTTTTCCTACAAGTACCAAAGTCAAATTTGTAGGCGGTGTTGGGGAAGACAGATGCCGTAATTTAGTCCCAATCCTTTTATTAAGACCTTCGTAAAATAAGGGGATGAATAACATATGAGAAGTGGGGTTGACCATTAGAAGATTGCCTATGTGGAACAACCTTGATAATCATCTTTCAACAAGGACTAACAACATGATAAACTTGCCAAAACTACATGGCATATGAAGTTAAAAATATTACATATTTTTTTAAAGATAAGAAGGAATCAAAGTGTGAGACTCATTTTTAATTTATGAATAAGATTTTATATTATATTAACAAATAAAATGATACAGATAATTCGTAAAAAAGGCTGGTATGGAAGCACACTCCAAAGCCACACGATCACACTACACCGAGCCTAAGAAAGCCAACTATAAAAAAATAGAAAAAAGTAAATAAGAAATGTAATTAAGTCATTGTTGCAAATTGTTGACCTACAAAGCAGATCCAGTCGAAGCTAATGGAACTAGACAGATCCTTTCCACCGCTCTGGCACATCCCAACCGAGATCCACGATGGATTCCTTCTTCGATATCAATAATTCCTCGAGTGGGCGAGATGGCAAGAGACATTCAGGGATATTTCTCTGGTGGAGGTGGGAGGCTCGAATAATTGTGAATGTGTAGGTTAGGGGAATCTAGAAAGCCCAAGCTGATTTAGCTAGGAAATGGAGGGGTGCCCAAACCTCTATGGCGAGATGAAGTGAGAGGGAAAATATATTTCGAAGGTGCATCTGCGTGAGGATTGGCGGGTCTCGGTGAAGGAGCATTGTTGTGATCGGCTCCGACAACCACCACCTCGAGGATGACCACCACAGGGTGGGGAGTGTCGGAAGGGGACACCAAATTGTGAGAAAAGCCGCAAGGGGCATCACCCTAGTGCGAAAGAAGAGTCTATATAGGTGATCCACCTTGAGTGCCACCTTGGTTGCTTGCACTTGAATCTATTGTAATACATTTGCGATTACCATAAATTCATTATAAATAGAGAAATGTTGTCAACTTCAACATTAGTAAATAAAAAAATCATTCTTTCCAAAGCTAGAAGAGAATTTTCCCTCTAAAATCATGCCAAATCTAGGAAAACTTATGAAGCATTTTAAGATCATCGCCTAATAGAATATGATGTCGTGTAAAACATTCTCGTATGAAATGGATAAAGGATGAATGAATCAAATTCCAATCCTTTTGGGCTTTACTACGATACCATAATAAGGGAGACAAGGTATCTAAATGGCCACATAAGGGGCATTTTGGGCCCGAGACACCAAGATGAACAAGACAGAACCAATTGGAAGGCCTTGATGCAAAATACACCACAAAAATGAGCAATTTTCAGTTCCACATATGCGGACCGAACAATATTGCATCTCCTTCTCTAATTGGATAGATAATAGTGCAATCCCCACCGAGTGTTGAGTTTTCCAACCATGGGAAAATGAGGTGAAATCCAGCATAACCTTTTCCAAAGTGAGTAATTTTGGAAAGGGGTGTCTACATACCATTTCCAATCTTTCCACCAAGGATGAGAGAGAAACATAGAGATTGTTTGGATCATGTGATTAAGAACAAAGGAGATGACATCATTGATAATCGAATGATCATGTAGAGATAAATTGAATTAAGTCTTAAAACACTTATTTCACTAAATCTAGACATATTCCAGTGAATCTAGACTCCAGTATTACAAGTTTTGAAATAAATCCATCCTGTTTTTTTCATATATTGGATTCCATTTTTGTTTATACTAGATTCCATTATTACTATTATTGGATTCCATTAGTAGCAATATTGGATTCCAATATTGTCATTATTGGACTTATTTGAGTTCCAATTTCACTATTATTGATTCTGATTTTACTATAATTGGATTCCAATTTCCTATTATTGATTCCAATTTCACTATTACTGGATTCCAATAACGCTATTATTGGATTCCAATTTCGCCACTATTGGAATCCAATTTCTAAATCCTGATTTTTGGATTTCAGTTTCACTATTTTAGGATTTCTATTTTGTTATTATTTGATTCCCCCACATAATCCTAAATGACGCTATCTTACATAATCCTAGCTGTTGTTAACTTACATAATCCCGGCAGTCATTATCTTACATAAGCCTAGCAACCTCTATCTTACATAATCCTAGTGGTCATTAACTTACATAATCCTAGTGGTCATTATCTTACATAAGCCTAGTGGCTAGCCAATCTTACATAAGCCTAGTAGTTGTTAACTTACATAAGCCTAGCGGCCACTAACTTACATGATGAAAGTGCATGCTAGGTGAAATAAGCCTAGCAGTGTCAAAGTTACATCTTCCTTACGACCACTAAGTTACATTTGCCTTGTGGCCACTAAGCTACATAACCCTAGTGGCCACTAAGTTACTATTAACCAAAATAAGCTCCCTCTTATTTTGTGTTAACTAGCTTCCTTTTATGCCTCAGTCAAATTTTTACACATTTCAGAACACAAAATTTTCTAGGTATTGCTTCATCAGATAGAGAATTTTTCCCCTTTCCAAAAAGGTAAATAAGTCCTCCTAACTCCTTATATTTTTGAGTTATGGCTCGGTGGAGTTTGGGGGAAATTTTCCCAAGGGGCCCGCTGGAAATTTTTGGCACTTAGCCTTTTGGCTAAAAACTCAAAGGGAAAATTTTGGCCCGAAAGCCCACAAGGAAATGAAATGATGCCATGTGTCGGGTAGAGTGGTGGGGAGGAAAGACTTAAATTTTTTTGCGTTTGGTCAAAGTGCGTCAAAGGAAAAAATAGGAGCGCATCCCACCGAGCAATGTGAAGGTGCCACGTGTCCACGTCGTCGAAGTCGGAAGTCAGCCGGGAAGGATTTTGGAAATTTTTCCAAAGTTGAAAAAGTGCAAAGGAAAATGTTGAACCGCATCTCCGCACAAAATCGGAAGGTGTCACATGTCCATGTGTCGCCGAGGTCGTGCCGCAGTGGAGATTTTTGGGAAATTTTCCCAGGCGGGAAAATTAGGGCAAAATGTTATTTTAAAGCCGGTATCAACCAAAGGGCACCACGTGTCATCGGAGGAGTGGGGCGCAGATATTTTTTGGGAAATTTTTCCAATTTGAAAAAGAGGAAAAATTCAAGATTTTGCCCTACGAGCCCGAATTTTGCCCTAATTTTGCCATTTTTTCCCTAAATCTTCATAGGGCCATATCTTTCGAACCATGTCATTGGAAAGCTATTGAAATTATCCACATGATGGATGGTTCAATTTTTATTTTTGATGGATATTTGTGGGAGAAAATGGGAAAACGTCTCTAGCATGCAAAAAACGTAGAAAACGACCCCAACCACCAAAATTAATGAAGTATGGGCCTCTTTCTTGCTCTGCTGAAGCAATGTACTTCAAATTATGGGATTTTTCATGGAAACCCATCATTTTGTAGGCCAATTAGATAGATCTTATTGGTGGTTGAATTTTTAAATCAAATTTTCCCGCGTTTTTCATTTCTTCATTCTTGTTCGAGTGTTAAAAGCTAGTTTTGGCTCATTTTGTAAAGGTTGTTCATCATTCTTCTCTACCTCTCCCTTATTTTCTTCCCCAGGGTTGAAAATGGAGTTTGAACCTCCTCCCTTACTCTGTAATGGCATTTTTTTCTCTTACCCATGAAATGATGTTTTGTGCAAACTTCTGGAGCAATAAAAAATGTGTTTTGTGATGCATCTGTCCATCCTTGCTCATTTTTTGTTGTTTTTCTTCTTTCCTCTCTTCATTGTAGGAATTTGTGCATGTTTAGATGTTCATTGTAGGTTTTGGAGCTATGTTCATGGAGTTTTGGAAAAAAATTGTGTGAAATTCATCTTTGGTCTCGTGATGCACTTGTCAAATCATTCCATTGTTCACCTCTTCTTGTTTCCATGGCGCTTTTGATAGATGTTCAACATTTTTATTCTCTCGGTGTATATATGTTTTAGTGTAGGCTCTATGTTTTCTAGTTTTTTTTTTTTTCTCCATGTCTCCTTGGAAGTTAGATTAGGATTAGATTAGCTTACTCGCACCGGAATAGCTTGTGGGCGGTAGTTTAGGAAGAGGAACCAGCCTTCTCTAGAGAGCTTTCCCCATTTGCAAAGGTCCCACACTTTGGGAAAGCTCAATGTTGTGCATTCAAACCAAATGACATTGCCTTAGAAAAGCAGAACCATAGGTCATTTTGGGGTGCTTTGTGAATTTGCACTAATAGTTTTGGCATGCCGTGGGACCTTAGAGGTCTTCCACTTCATTTTTTCAAGTTGATGTGTTCCTATGAATATTTCAGGGCTTTAGAGCATTCTCAAACACATCTGGAGATTCCATCTGATTAGAACCCATATTTGAAGTTGTAGACCCTCTTTCCATTCATTTTCATTCATTTTCCATTCACTCTTCTTTCCATCTCTTCATTCTTCTTTCATCCCATGAAGTTGTGTAATCATGACTTCATTTCCATCATGGAATTCACATTTACAACAAAGAACAATGTTTCCCATCTCCAACATGCTTTACAACTCCTTCAAATCAGCATTTTGATCAAATTCAAAATCAGTATGCATATCCATATGAGCAATGCCAAAATTAGTTTGGCTATGAAGCATGTCAAGCATAAGGATATGCAGATTGTGAAGGCAAATAAAAAAAGTGAAGACTTCTTGGAGAAGATCTAAAAGCTAGAGATTAGCATGGTGCAATCCAGGGCTCAAGCACAAATGAAGGCATTTCAAATTGGTTTCAGAGCACCCTGTCCATGGGGAGGCCCTTTTCCAAGACATTACAGCCCTCAAGAGAAGCTAGACTTCATGGTTGAAATGTTGCCCCAACTTGCACAATGGATTGAGGAGATAGAAGCATATGAGCAAAGTTTGAATCAACCTTGTCAATGGGTAAGTTGGATTCAATTTGTTTCAGCCGACACCTTGCTAATTTGGGTAGAAGGCTAGCTTTTTGTTGATTTTCCACTCATCTAACCAGCCATGATCAGCTCTAAATCATTTGCATGGCATCAATCTTGAGGAAAGGAAGTTATTTTACACAACTAGTTGCGGTCTTTGTTTAACTTACCTTTGCTCTTGGTTAGGGTAGAGTAGGTAGGTTTGCTTTCAAGCAAAGAAGTGATTGTGCACACTCTGCATGTTCCATTTGGAGCATGTATGATTTCCAATTTTGTACATAGTTGTTTGGTGTTGTTTTGGTTGCTCTTGCACAGTTCATTTCAAGTGGCATTTTGGTGAAGATCAATTTCAAGTTTCAATGGGTTTCCAAGTGGCTCAGAGGTCAAAATTTCGAGTTCAGATCAAAATCAGTTTATCAAGCTTGACTCCATGCCCAATGGATGCTTCAAAGGCCATTGATCATTCATCTAGCAGGTAGATGACCCCTAAGAGTCGCCAATTTGTTAACCAAAATAAGCTCCCTCTTATTTTGGGTTAACTAGCTTCCTTTTATGCCTCAGTCAAATTTTTACACATTTTAGGCACTCAAATTTTTTTGGGTATTGCTTCATCAGATAGATAATTTTTCCCCTTTCCATAAAGGTAAATAAGTCCTCCTAACTCCTTGTATTTTTGAGTTATGGCTTGACAGAGTTTGGAGGGGAAATTTTCCTAGGCGGCCCTGTGGGAAAACTTTTGCACTTAGCCTTTTGGCTAAAAACTCAAAGGGAAAATTTTGGCCCGAAAGCCCACAAGGAAATGAAATGACGCCACGTGTTAGGGTAGAGTGGCAGGGGTGGAAAGACTTAAAGTTTTTGGCATTTGGTCAAAGTGCGTCAAAGGTAAAATTAGGAGCGCATCCCCACCGAGTAATGTGAAGGTGCCACGTGTCCACGTGTCGCCAGGTCGGGCAATGGAAGGATTTTGGAAATTTTTCCAAAGTTGAAAAATTGCAAAGGCAAAAGTTGAACCGCATCTCCACATAGAATCAGAAGGTGCCACGTGTCCACATGTTAGCAGAGGTCGGGCCGAGGAGATTTTTTGGGAAATTTTCCCGAGCAGCAAATTAGGGCAAAATGTTATTTTGAAGCCACGGATAAACTAGAGGGTGCCAGTGTCATAAGAGGAGTAGGGTGTGGATATTGTTATCCAATTTTACGCACATGGAAAAATTGGAAAACAGGGCCTTATTACAATCAAATCACGACATTGGTCCCAGGGACCCACTTTTGGTCATCAGGTGAGATCGCTCATTTTTTCCAAGAATGCGAGCTATCGAGGAGTTCGACAAGCTTATCTCGCTCGTTCGAGCTAAAACAGTGTCAAATCGGGAATAAAGAGACGAGTCATCAAAGGAGTTCGTGCCTTGTCCTAACTCGGTCATAACTCAGATCACAAGCCTTAGATGAGTTCATGAGTAGGAAATGTAAGTTCGGTTGTCCAACTTTGGCTTGTCATAAAAGAGTCTCGATAGGAGCGGATAATGTTTCGATGGTTGGCTCATTGAGGCAGAGAAATGACGAGCTCGACTCGGTTTAATTCAACATGGAGAGATTGATGCTTCCTTGTTGGAATATGAATTCAGTTTTAATGACTCGACGGAGACAATAGCTGCCTCAAGATTTGGTCGAGCTTCTTCCATGGAAGAGACTTTCCAAAGTGAAAAGGCGAGACAACTCAACTAAAACTTTATCTCGTTCTTCGACTACAGCGGCAAGATTTTACAACAACTGATCACGGCTGTGGTCGCATGCAACATCAGGATCAACACCAACGGTTCCTTGGGATCACCCTGTGGCAGCTGTCGCAATTAACTCTCTCTGGAGGTGATTGTTTTTCTGAGATAAAGTTTACTTCTCTACCCTGTAGCTGCTGCGTATAGCCAATTCAAATTGCCAAGTGAAGGCACGATCATGGCAAGAGAATGAAAATTCTGCTACTGGTGGAAATAGTGGAAAAATCGGGTCAAATTGCCAAGTTTGCGCGGCGAAGTTGAGTCCGGGGCCCGTGGATTAATTTGTCCAAGCTGCGCGGGGATTTGGAGCAAGCTTTGCCAGGCGTGGAGATATTGGTTTGGCAAACCATGACCGAAATTCCACGCGGGGGAGATTTGGAGCAGCACCGCCAAGTGGAAATTTTAAGATGGAAAGCCATGTTGTTCACTCCGCGTGGGGAGATTTGGAGCAGCACTGCCAAGCGTGGAGATTTGACGATGGCAATCCAACATCAGACTTCCGCATGAGCCATGTAAACGAAATCCGCGCAGCTTGGAGTGGTCCGAGTCTTTGTGCGAGTCGCCAGGAAGATTAATAAGACAGTTGTGAATTGGAGTGGGTCATGGAGAAAACAACGCGAGACGTGATACCGATTTCAGCGGAGACTCTACACATTCTGCTTACCACGCATAGCATTCAGTGGTCGCGACAAAATCCCACGCACATGCACAGGCATGCTGCAATATAATAGAAGCCGTTTTTAGCGCTTCAAACAACTGCAGGAAACAAATATTCACTGCCGTGTACGATGGATTGGAGTCACGACCTTCAAGGCTTCATAGAATTTCCATGAACCAGGAGATGAAGGTTTAAAACGGTGCAGAATGAAACGATTCATATTGCTCAGCATTCCTTCTCCTAGAAACGAATTGAATGTGAAGGTCAACTCTAAAATACCTAGTCGGCCGTTTTGCATGTTACATCCTTGTTACTCGTAAATGGTCTCTTTGAGAAACTCTGAGGCGTAAGCAATATTTATACCCTTCCATTATGTACATCCAATCAGACAATAAAAATATTCTTTTACCAGGTTCAGAGAAACTTGTTTTCAACAATGAATGATTATACTGTAGTTTCAAGCCGATTTTATCTAGCTTATTTCTATTAGCTTTGATCCACGACTAAGGAAGAATTCATATGGTTGTTCCCTGTACATTTTTCCAAGGTCCTTTTGGTTGCCCCAGTTGTTCAACGTATTTTTCGAAGGGCTCCTTTTATGTGTTGCAAATTGTAACATAAAGGATCGTTTTAGTTTATGGAAAAATGAGTATATTGTGTAGCTCACAGCTACCTATGCCATACTAAGATCCCAATAGTGGCATAATTGTTGATTGGAGCCGAGATTGCCGAGTGCACTGCCAAAATACCGAAGGGCTCTTTGGCCAAAAATCAGTCTCAAGGGTGTCTATCGACATGTTATGGGCATGAACCTAGGTCATCATCATGGCAGCATTAGGTCTTTATTGTTAATGGCATTTTCTCATCGTTTGGAAGGTACAAATTGTGCTTATTATGGCAAATCCAAAACATTCTTACTACAAGTGTTATATGATAAGGAAGAACCGTGAGCATTGTGGTAAAACCATTCTTTTTAGAGATTTCGGTTAAGCTCGGTATTCAAGTGAGTTTGAGCCCAGGAAAGGCAAGATCGTTTGCTGGATGAAGAGCTCAGTGACTTCGCAGGGAGCTCGTGGTGATGTTTCATGAAGTTTGAACGAGGAATGCATAAATGGCTTCGAGTTAACAGAGCAAAACGGTAAGAATCAAGTTTGATAGCCCACCATTCGGAGGACTCAATGCAAAAGAGCCCGATTGCCAAGACGAGGAAAGAGTTGGTGTGGGGTTCAAAATCAATTGCAACACCGAGTTAGAGGATTCGAAGCTCACCGAGTTGAGATTTGTGCAGACTCTATCCACATGGACCCCCCTCCTCTTCAAGTCAAACGGGTCAACGGGGGGGTCCCAACATTATGTTAATTAAATTAATATTTTTATTTAAATATTTTAATAATAATATTTATTATTATTATTTAAATATTTTATTTAAATATTCTTTTAATTAATTGAGAAGACTTGGTCATCAGGCAATTAATGACCCATGATAGAACCTTCTCAGGTAGTTCAACTAACTGCAATAAATACATCATGGGCCTTCATTTTAGGAATGTAATTATGACCATTTCCTCTTCTTTCTCACATATTTTTCTATAAATGTAAGTTGGAAGCTCATTTCAAAGGGTTCCAATAGTTCAAACAAGTTGGACAGTTAGATATCTCAGGCAAGAGTGTATACTTTTCAAGAATCCTCTCTCTTCTGCAAGTTGTTCTTGTGTGTTGAGAGAACTTTCAAGCCTCCTCTTCAAGACTGTAATGGCAACTATTGCCTCTTCTGAATGTATGATGCATTGTGCATGTTATTGAAGCAATAAAAGTGTGTGTTTTGTGACTAATCTCAGTCCTTTCATCCTTTTATGCTTCTTTGTGCCTTTCTCGTACTTGCAGGTACACTGTGCAAGTTTAAGTTTCTATTGCAGGTTCTTAGAGTTATGTGCTTATCGAGTGGTGGAGTATTGCATGCAGTTGAGTTGTGGTGTCTATTCACCCTTCTTGAGTTCATCCTTCTTCACTGGGAAACTGTATATTTCTCGGTCTGATAAAGTTTAACAAAGGGAATGCGTGTCTCTTAGTCTGTGGTATCTTGTACCCTCTCTAAGTTGCAGTAGGTGAAGTTGACCTGTGGTGCACACACCCTCTTCAAATTAACCCTTCCTAATCAAGACACCCTTTATTCGGTGCATCACCATCCCTAGTATAGTTTCATTTCTGTAAATCTCTTTCCCTAAAACCCCATGAAAATGTTAGCGTAGGACTAGATAATCATTTTTGTTACACTAGGAGTAGTACAACACTTAGTTTAGGAAGAGGAAGCCGGCCTTCTCCTGGAGGTTCACCTCGAGCCCAAGTCCCACAGCTTGAGAGGTGATCCCATGTGTCCCAATCACACCGAACGTCCTATTCACATCTTGGCCATTCGGGGGTGCAAAGTGATTTAAGCGCGACAACAGATATTTTTGGGAAATTTTCCCAATTTGAAAAAAGGGAAAAAAATCGAAATTTTGCTCAAAGTCCGAATTTTGCCATTTTTTGCCCTAAATCTTCAAAGGGCCATATCTTTCAACCAAAGCTCATTTTTTCATGATTTTGGTGTCATTGGAAATTTGTTGAAATTATCCACATGATGGATGGTTCAATTTTGATTTTTGATGGAGATTTTTGGGAGAAAAATGGAAAAACATCTCTAACATGCAAAAACATAGAAAACAACCCCAACCACCAAAATTAATGAAGTATGGGCCTCTTTCTTACTTTCTGCAAAGCAATGTACTTCAAAGTATGGGATTTTTCATGGAAACCCATCATTTTACAGGCCAATTAAATAGATATTATCGGTGGTTGAAGTTTCAAATCAAAATTGCTGCGTTTTCTCATTTCTTCATTTTGTTCGAGCGTTAAAAGCTAGTTTTGGCTCATTTTATAAAGGTTGTTCATCATTCTTCTCTGCCTCTCCCTTCTTTTCTTCTCCAAGGTTGAAAATGGAGTTTAAACCTCCTCCCCTACTCTGTAATGGTGTTTTTTTCCTCTTACTCGTGAAATGATGTTTTTGGAAACTTCAGGAGCAATAAAAACGTGTTTTGTGATGCATATTTCCATCCTTGCTCATTTTTGGTTGTTTTTCTTCTTGCCTCTCTTCATTGCAG
Source organism: Taxus wallichiana var. yunnanensis (assembly GCA_018340775.1). Lineage (NCBI taxonomy): Eukaryota > Viridiplantae > Streptophyta > Pinopsida > Cupressales > Taxaceae > Taxus > Taxus wallichiana. The sequence goes on along the minus strand of CM031242.1, from coordinate 692,662,896 downwards.
GTATTTGTGCATGTTTGGATGTTCATTGTAGGTTTTAGAGTTGTGTTCATGGAGTTTTGGAAAAAAATTGTGTGAAATCCATCTTTGGTCTGTGATGCACTTGTCCATCCTTCCATTGCTCACCTCTTCTTGTTTCCATGGTAGTTTTGATAGATGTTCAACATTTTCCTTCTCTGGTGTATCACTGTTTTAGTGTAGGCTCTATTTTTCTAGTTTTCTTTCTCTCCTATCTCCTTGGAAGTTAGATTAGGATTAGATTAGCTTGCCTGCACTGGAATAGCTTGTGGTAGGTAGTTTAGGAAGAGGAACCAACCTTCTCTGGAGAGCTTTCCCCATTTGCAAAGGTCCCACACTTTGGGAAAGCTCAATGTTGTGCATTCACACCAAATGACATTGCCTTAGAAAAGCAGATCCATAGGTCATTTTGGGGGTGTTGTGAATTTTCACTAACAGCTTACATAATCCTTATGGTCACTAAGTTACATAATCCTTGTGGCCACTAAGTTACATAAGCGGTCGATAAGCTACATAATCCTTGCGGTTGATAAGACACATAAGCATAACAACCACTAAGATACATCTTCTCAACACTTATTTGATCAGTTTGTAAAATGGAAATCATTGTAATGGAAATTAGTGGTCACTAGGCAGTTCAAAATAGAAGATAATCCAGATAATGTGAACTAATTTTATGATTTTCTAGTCTATAAATCATATAGAACAACAAAGAGTTAAGAATTACGTTAAACACGTTATTTTGAAACATGGATTTCATAGTTTATTAGTTCCTACCTATGGCGGTTACTATACCTTTCACCATAACTTATTAGTTCTTACCATATCCTCCAATCAAAGACATTTATTTTTTCTAGTGTCTATATTTCAAATGTTGGAATATAAATTAAACAATTTGATAATTTTAAAAATCAATAAAATTGATTTATTTGATTTTCTATTGGTTACTTTTTCATGATAAGACAAATTATGGGTCGTATTCAAGTACATCTTTTTCAATAATATTTGAAGGAAAAATCTTCAATTAACAAGTGTCACAACAATTATGACAACTTTAACATCAACATTTAATAAGTGTAAAATGAAGTGTTCTTCATTTTCAAAATATAATATTAATAAGTACATGCCACCTATTCAAGAATGCATGATGTCATTATATTTATTATTTTTGCTTATCAAGCATGTCACACTCAATATTTTTCTAAATCATTTATCATAACTTTATTACATTATAATTTTATTAATATTGTGAATTACAATTTCCCACTTTGATATATATTTATATATTAAAGACTTCAAACATTGAAACTAATTGTAACTAATTTTTAAACAACATTTTAAAACTTCTCTTGAACAACATTTTTAACAATTTAATAGATTTATTGTTACATTTGAGAATAACATGTGTCACAAATAATTGTTATGAGTCCATAGTAATATAAGCCTAACAAAACATTCATATGTAATACTTATACATTATTATATACTTATCTATTTTATGTCCTCTTTCTTTCAACTATTGGAGGCGGGAATGGATGCTCGCATCTCTTATTTCCATAGGCAACCAATTCCTTCAGGATAATTATATTGAAAAATACATAAAGATTGAATCCTTTCAAGGGTATCTAGTTCAACCAATTTTAACTACAATTCATTAATTATTGTTCTTGAAGTTGTGTAAGGTATTCTGAATAACATCGTGTCCCTAATTCGGTATTTTAATTTTATCTCCTTTCCATATTTTTCTTGGTGTCCATGACCAGATGACGTTTTCTATATCAATATCTATTTTTCCCTTAATTTTGGCCACCATTTCTTTTTATTTAAGCATTCTTGGTACCTTTATTTTTCTTTTTCTTTTACCATCATCTAGTTTTACTAGTATCATCTTCTCATCATGTACGAGCATAGTAAGTTGAATGAAAACTTTTAAATATAATCAATTTTCCATTTCTAACATTGATCTACTTGTGCCAGTATTTCTAGACATGAAGTGGTTGCACGTTTGTTCTTAAGCTCTGTGCACTCATCACATTTGATGAATAAGTTGTTCTTGGTGATTGAAACATGGGAAAAATGTCCCACTTAACGAGACATGTGTGGCAATATATCATAATTTCTCTCCACCATTATGGATATGAATGTAATAGTTGTGACACTACTTGGCAGTTGTTTCTATTTTCTTGTATTTCCATTCTTCGCCCTTTATGTTTTCCTGTATTTCCATTTACTTCCCTCCTCTCGCCATTCATCCAAGATTGTTTGTATCCATAATGGGTGCTCTTTGGGATTCCATGACATCAATACCATTATCCCTTATTTTCACTTTCTTCCAGGGTTTCACAACCATTAATTGTGTATGGCAGTCTCACTCTGCCATTGAATACAATACTTATTGTGACAACGAATAAGCTAGACCCCATTTCTCTACAATGGAGTGTAGTTTTGGATGGATAAACTAGTCCCTCTATAACTATCACACCTTTGGAGGGTAAATCCACATATTCTCCTTTGAATACAAAGTTCATTTTCAACTGTATCCACACATAAAAAGAGAAAATTAGTAGTGTTGCCACTTAAATCTAATATGGAGAATTTGAAAATGAGAAATATCAATAACAATTCCAAGGTTAAAACAAATGCTTGAAATCACAATGAGAAAATAAAAATAAACATCTTATATGAACATCTCTTAAACCTCCTTCAATCTAAATCTTGAACAAATGTAGAATTTGGCTAGTATTCAAGATAGTACATAAGTGATAGTCATCATTTATGCCACATGGCAATCTCAATATCATCATACATATATGACTAGTTATGCATGCCTTATTCAAATCAATAAACATTGACGTTGAAAAAAATCCAAATTATAGTCTAAGATAGATGTCATCTATTTATAGAAACGTTACGCATGACCGGCATGTTTAAATTGTGACCGTCAATTTTTATATACATTTATATAAAAAAATATTCGTATATTAAATAGTTAAAAAAATATGAAATAGTCATTTATAAAAATTTTAAGTAGTGTATAAATAACATTGTTTTGTATTTTTGACAGGTAATATTAAAAATTTACCCTCACTTAAAAATTGTTTGATAGGCCAAGGGTGGCCGTCAAATTTATGTTATTAGATGACTATTTTCATTTTAAATACAATTACTAATGATTCCTCAAAATACCAGTTTTATTCCAATCATAAATTTTCCTCCTACATTATATATTGCGTAGGTAATTAGTGCTCCTATTCAACCATATAAACCATTGTATTAGACTCTTAGATCCCACTAATGTGTGTATCATTTTATCCATAAAAATTAATGTATGGATTTACATTGTTGTCTAGCCTAGCAACTAATGGCACTTGAATTTTTCTCATACATGCACTCAAACAAATATTTACTACATTGGCAACTAAAAATGTGAGTGATCGCACTTCTAAATGTGAGTCTCGATTCACACATCTAAGTGTGATCACTTGCACATCAAAGTGCTAGAACAATAACTTTGAAGTGCGTTTATTTATAGTTGAAGAGAGGGGAATAAACTTATATAAGGACTTTATTTTACGCACATCCTATTAGTAATGGATTGTGCCATGTGGTTATATAGTAAAATCAAGATTCTTCCTTTATAATATATATAACTAAATACATCTAATATCGCTAACATTCAAACCTTCAACCTCCACCTCATTATGCCTCATGTTTATTTGGTTATTACTCCATGTCGGACTAAAACCACAACTTTAATATGAATTAAATCTACTGTAGATTTTGATGTGCTCATTAATGATTCCTCATAAAACCAGTTCTATTCTCGAACATAAATTTTCCTCCTACATTATATATTGTGTACGTAATTAGTGCTCCTATTTGACCAAATAACACATTATATTAGACTCTTAGATCCCATTATTTTTGTATCTGTTTATCCATAAAACACATAGTGTATGGCTTTAAAAAATTGTCTAGCCTAGCGTACGTAGAGCTTTAATTTTTCCCCTAATGTGGAGTTTAACTATCAAAATTTCATACATTACAAAAATTATATTATAAAATTATTACATTAATTCTTTATAATTCCAAATGCAATATTAACGAGAACCATTTCATAAGGAAAAATGATTATTAATGTTACAATTGCCTCAACATCAATTAACCATTAAACCGAACTATGTAAAATACACCATTTGAATATACATGTGCTATTGGAAATATGTGGGTCGTTTAGAGCATTTAAATTTTGTCACACCCAAAAACGGTAATTGTTTTTTGCGATATCGACAACAACGATGCTTGGACAAATCGTTACTTACTTTTTGTTCTATTACAACAATGGATGGGTTGCATCTCGATTGCTTGCACATCTCATCCTTGCATAGGGGCCACATGCAAATATTCTCTATATCATTCCAATTTTATCGGATGTCTTCGAAGAGACCATTTATTGTGTTATAGTATTATAAGTCAAGATAGGGTTATGTATAAAACACCCTAGAATTTGATTACTATTATTTTATACCTAGGATGTTATATTTTACGCATTGGAAAACATCAAACATTATAATAATAGTTTATTATAGATGATATATATATATATATATATATCTTATAATTTTATTATATCATATATAATTTAATATCCTTATATATGGAATGATACTACCCTAACCTATTGAGCGTTAAAACCACTATCTTTTAACATTATAAGCCATCTAACGTTATTATAACATTATATACAAATATGACAATATGACATTAGATATAAAATAACATTATATATATGTATCGTGTATATATGATATTAATTGTACTATATTACTTTAAGTAGTATTGTGCTAAGGAAAAACTTGGAATACTATGAGAAGTAGACTAACACCTAGTAGCCCAAATTTTGTACCAAATTACTCAAAGCCATCATGATAAGATGTAAGAAATAAACTTCAAAAGCATGCATTATGAATCAAACAAGCAACATACTATGTTTACTCTACTCTTTAGAAATCTTAATACAAATGAACATGTATATATTTCCCAGGTAAATACGAACAACGAAAGGATATAAATCAAAGAAAATGAAACCCCGACATTTATTGGGTCATTGTACCCTTGGCGCATAAATGGCGCGGACATGAGTGTTGACACTAAAATGTATGCGCGCAAAGGCGCGAGGAAGGTGGCGACGAAAATGGATGTCGACGGAAGGTGGCGCACGAAATGAGTGTCAACGAGGTAAAGGATGTGCCCTTGGCACACGAAATGGTGCATGACAATGAGTGTTGACACTAAAATGTATGCACGAAGCGCGCAGAAGGTAGCGCACGAAAATGGATGTCGGCAGGAAGGTAACACGAAATGAGTGTCGACAGGGTAAAGGATGCGCCCTTGGCACACTGGAAATGGCGCATGACACAGAGTGTCGACAGGGTAAAGGATGCACCCTTGGCACATGGAAATGGCGCATGACAATAGTGTTAACACTAAAATGTATGCGCGAGTGTGCAGAAAGTGGCGCCTAATGAGTGTCGGCAGGGGAAAGGATGCGCCCTTGGCGCAAAATGGCGCATGACAATGAGTGTCAACATGATTCATGCCTTGGTACACGTAAGGGTATGTTGACACAAACACGGATGTGCCTATGGTGCACCTTCGGGAGGCGCAACATTTTGAGCGCCCAGACAGAAGCAAGACAATATATTCGAATGGCCATAAATTTTGACTAGGAGCTCGGATTCATGCAAGGTTGGACTTTTCGGAAAGCTTACAAGGTCCTCTGTCCAACTACGACTGGATATCTTTAATTGGGTGAGAAAAAATTCTTAAAAATGTGAAATACAGTTCGCCACTTTCTGGGTTCGCTAGGGTTCTCACCTACCACCATAATGAGATAATTAAATGCAGTCTGGAGGTGGTTGGGGTAGATTTTGAATTCCTCTCTTCTCCCTCTCTCATTCTTCCTATAAATTGTAAGGAGGGGCTTCTTTCGAGGTGGTTCATCTTTTCAGCTCTGCCCTCCCTTCTTTTTCTTCTCCAGGGTTGAAAAAATGGAGTTCGAACCTCCTCCCCTGCTCTGTAATGGCGTTTTTGCCTTTTACTATTGAAATGATGTTCTGTGCAAACTTCTGGAGCAACAAAAATGTGTTTTGTGATGCATCTGTCCATCCTTGCTCGTTTTTTTTCTTGTTTTCTTCTTGCCTCTCTTCATTGCAGGTATTTGCGCATGTTCTAATGTTCATTATAGGTCTGGAGCTATGTTCATGGAGTTTTGGGACATTTTCTGTGTGAAATCTATCCTTGGGTTTGTGATGCGTCTGTCCATCCTTCCCATTGCTCACCTCTCCTTGTTCCATGGCAGTTTTGATAGATGTTCAACATTCTCCTTCTCTGGTGTATCACCATTTTAGTGTAGGCTTTTGCTGTTTTCCCTTTTTCTCTCTCTCTGTCTCCTTGGCATGGTTAGATTAGGATTAGATTAGCTTGCCTGCACTGGAATAGCTCGTGGCAGGTAGTTTAGGAGCAGGAACCAGCCTTCTCTGGAGATTCCTCTCTCATTTTACAAGTCCCACACTTGTAGAGAGGTTTCAATGTTGTGCAATCACACTGGATGCTAGTAGGATCAACCTAGAAATCTGATCAACATCCGGGTGCCGTGATTCGCATCAATAGAACCTAATTAGACTCTAAGCAATCAAAGTTGATTTGTTGTTTTCTCCAAAAGATGAAGAGATCTCTCTAAGATGATTTATTAGACCATGCTTAGATAACTCTTACTAATCTAAAATGGAGGAAAGATGCAAGATGAAGTTATTTCAATGGTGGATGGCTTGGCTAGTGCAAATGAGCTCTTAAGCTATGTCAAGATATGATATGATATCAAAATCAAGATGTCAATAAGGTGTTGAGAGAGGTTTTCTATGTAAACAAGGTGTAAGGTTGAAAGGGAGGGGTGACCCCTCTATTTATAGATTTTGGTTTGGAAGAAATATGAAAATCTAGTGCATGTGGGATAAATGAATAAGCCAAAATAGATCTTTTAGAAGTCAAAGTACCTTTTTGACTAGGTTAGAAGCTAATTAACCTCTTAAGATTAATTAGGGACTCTAAACAAGATTAGGAATCCTTCTAAGAGTTCTTGGAGGAATTTGAATTAGATTTTGGAAGCGTTGGAAGCGAGAGATAGCCAATGATAAGGTTCATTAGTTAAATACAAGATAGAAGACTCAATCAACGTGAAACTAGTTGATTAAGAGAAATATCACCAATCAACTTGTCGTAAAATGGCATCCTGAGTGAGTTGGAAGCAGAGTTAGATAACAAAGTGTCGTTATTTGAAACAGAGTGAAAGGAGATGAAGATAGTCAGTGCAATGTTAGAATAAGATTGCTTTGATCGAAATTTAGGTGTCTACATTTTCCCCTCTTTGGGTGACGTAAGCAACATCACTCCAAAGATAGTAGACAATTTATTGAATTTTTTTTTAAGGGGTAGAAGAAAAATTAGTAGAATGAAGGATGCCCCCTCGAGTTTCAATGGGGGTGATAAAGAAGGCAATCGACAATCAAAAGATGAAGGGAATAGAAATATGATTGAGGGGGAGAAATGCGGGTAGTGTTGCTAAGTGCAAGAGTTTATTTTGTTAACCGATCATGTTAGAAATGTTGTAAGAGTGAGTGGTTGAAGAGTGAGATATGTAATTATCCAATTGTTATTTTCTTTTCTCATCTTCCACGTCATACTAAATAATTGAGTAGATGAGGGAGTTGCTCGTTTTGTGGAAATACACAAAATATTTGGTATTGAATTTGAGAGCGTGTGTGATGTAGAAAGAAAGGGGATACAAAAGGGAACATTAATATGAAGAGAATAGAAATAGCTTGCATCTAGCTAATGTAAATAACTATATTTTTCATCATATTGCTTAGAATCTATATCATCGGTCCTTATTAAAAATGTAAGCATATGACATAAGTGTAGAATGACATGAAAATCCATAATATAAACAAATGTCCATTGCTAAAAATACCAACTCCATGCAACATATAGAATGTAATGCAATACGAGAAGTAAACAAGTTGATCTAACAAGGAAACAAGTACAAACACACATACTCAAACCAACAATGGTCAAGATAGTTGCATAAATGTTTTTGTTATCTAGCTGCAGTTCCCAAATGTTTGTGATAAATGACACAGGTTAAAAGATGGTTCCCAACAAAATATATATGTGAGGGGGAAAATGGTGGACACAGGGTCTAATGAAAAATCCGTGTGTGCTACTAAAACAATATCAGAAACTCGTTATGCCCTAGAGTACAGATGAAGCATGTAGTTTAGCTTCAAATGATTATAGATCCGTATGATCCGTGAGTCATTATTTCAAAAACACATGAAAACATAGGCAAGATATGATATGAATACCATGCATGTGACACAAATTTCAGTGCGTATGAGCTATTTACCAAATTTTTTCCATTTTTGAATTTTTATGATGTTTTGATTTTTTTTAAAAATTTATAATGTTTAGGAAGATTATGATTTGTGCAGTTTTTATTTTTTGATCGAGTCGGAAGAATTGAGAAAGTGGAAGATTTACCAAAATCACATGAAAATTCTCTAGGGTGATGAATAGGAATTAGGTAGCAAAAAGATGTCCCAATGAGAAGGAAAACGAGTCAAAAATAATTATTTAATAAAAATAATTATTATGACGGTTAATAGAAGAAGGGAGAATGAAAATATCATCTAGAAACAATAAAAATTCCCCAGGGAGAAGAAACAAGCGCTAGGTGGCAAATAATGCCCCAACATAGTGAAAATTGATTAAAAATAATTATTTAATAAAAATAATTATCATGGTGGGTAGAAGAAAGTGTTAGAATGATCACGGTGGTCAAAACATGCCCTGGGCATCATGGCGAGTTAAAACAGTTAATATACCCCTCCAAGGGGGTAAACCATCACGACGAGTTCATTTATTACAAAGCTCTGCTGATTTTTATCGAGAGTGATTTTAGAGCTACAAGAGATATGGTAGGAGTTCATAGGTGCACCATGTGAGAACACACTATTTGATAGTATGCACGGGAAGAGGAGGACCCTCCATTTGTGAGTTTCTGAACTCTTCTTGTCAAATTTTTCATTTAATAGCCTTTATTTAGCATTTATTAGCTTTGAATAGGGTTAATTAGGGTGGCTAAATCATATACACCTGCCCTGGGACAGGAGCGCATAGGAATCAAAGGGGCATGTACACATCAAATTTATATTTACGCATGCCCGCATATATCAAAATATGCATATGTACATGCATAGGCATAGAAACTAGCGCATGTGCCCAAGGTCAAACAATGTATGTGCACTAGTGTACACACACAATCCCACATGTATGTGACATAAAGGGTGCACATGCATGAAGTAGATAGGTTAGTTAGGGGGGGCACACACATACTTATATGGGTGTGTAGGTATCCAAGATGGAACGTATGTGTCTAGGTGTGCATACACTAGGAGGGCACGTGCATGCCCAAAAGGGTGCGCACGCATCAAGAGAGGAAAGTTGATACTTAGAAGAATGTTAGTGTGATGACTAGGATAGTGTAGATGAATTTGGACTTAGTTTTTTAGAAGATGAGAAGAATATAGAAGAAAAATTAGTTCTAACACATGTTGTGTTATTTTGCAGAGACGATTGTCATCCCTACGAAGAGGGAGTGACATGGCTGCCTCGACAGACCCTAGAGGTGAGTATTCATCGATGCGGTAGATGGATGATGGATATACTCTTGGAGGTGACTAGATTAGCCCATGTAGCTAGGATGCCATTGATCACTTTGGACCATGGGCTTCTTATAACCATGGCGAGAGATGACATAGTGAGAGCGAGTTTTCGGTGCCTACAAGATAGATCACGGTGACTCTGGAGGATGTCAGGTGCATTCTTCATGTGTCTATCTCGTGGACAACTGATCAAGAATACTACTACGATGCTTTGAGATCTTAGACTATGTTATGGAGGTATTTGGATGTGTTGATATACCTCGCCGAGGTATGACAATCTACTTACATCGATACATAGCCAATCCGAGCTTCGATCACATGCCGCTATACTTGATGGCTCTTTTTGCTCACTGACAAGACATGTTCTACATTTCCTCTTGGCTTGATTAGCGTGATATGAGGTTTATTCCAAGGTGAGAGATACTATTAGGGCCAATGTATCGGTGCATTTATACTAGGATCTTCATCTTATTACATACCACGGTCAGAAGACCATGGGTCTTGCTACATTGTTGCAGACATGGGCATGGGACCACATAGCGATTGGTCACCCCACAGGTGTATGTCGAGTTCGGGCTCCATAGGAGCCTTTAGTTATGGGATGGGTATCTATTAGAGATGATGTTCATGATTGTATGGGAAATACCTATCATTATTGTAGGGAGTTGGATGACATTTTACAACATATGATAGTGTGGAGGCCTCAATGTCATTACCAGTGGGCCGAGGATGTAGACGAGATCAACATAGCCATGGTTTAGCATATTTTTATTGGTAGTCGAGGTTATATCATATAGTTTTATAGGGTCGACCGATGCGAGAGACATTTTGGAACAAAACAGGATGTATCTCATTCGATATGTGGTACGCACATAGGGCTACTGAAAGATTTGATATGGGGCCACCTATTCAGTAGATAGGGCTCGAGCCAGTTTTGATGGGATGGTACCACAACCATGGGTCCCTTTTAGATAGGTCAGAGATCCTAGAGTTACCCCTGAGTATGGACCTTGGTATTTGACATCTTATCGCGTCACCTCATTATTATGCGGGATTTATCATATGTTGGAGTTAGGCCGCCTCCAAAGGTGATTTTTGATAGTGATGATGATGAGGATGGTGGAGATGATGACAATGGGTTTGATGGCTAGGGTCATGATGGTGGTGGTGGATAGGGTCCTCCACCCTTACAATAATAGGCATCGGGGTAGGGGCTAAGACCTAGACAAAGATAGGGTACCCTTTATTCACCGATATATATGCCCCGAGTAGGCTTAGCGGTTGATGTTGATGTTCCTATACAACACGTGCCAAGCATAGAGAGCGGCACCACATGGTCCTCTCTGCAAGAGGAGTACCACATTAGGGGCCATTTCATATCCCGCCACATAGTCTTCCATGAGGTAGAGGTGATAGAGATGATGGGGGATAGATAGTTGCACTACAAAATAATTGCATCGGAGTTATAGTTGTGCGGCTCCGGGTGATGGCCGAGAGAGATCGGGCTAGGGAATAGTTGTAGGTTTTTACCATCGAGTGAGACTAGGCTAGAGAAAATGCTAGCCGGGAGGTGGTGGAGATGGTAACACCCGGTTTGAGAAAATTTAGTAGCTAAATGCTCAAATTTCTCATATTCTTATCTTATTACAACTTTCATGCAGCCATTACCACAAAGAGAGAGACTGATTGGTGACCGAGCGGACAAAGTGGGCTGGCCGAGGCCGAGCTAACGAGATTACTGAGCAGAGGTGGCTTCATTTTTACGGATTGATGGAGCCACCGTGACACTTAGGACATACATGGAATTGGATATAGCCAATGGTAGGGCCTCCTACTATAATACCCTCTATTACGATGTCATTCTATAGGGTTAGAGAGTACTCATTTTCGGTGAGTAGTCAATGGGTAGGTCACGAGAGATCATAGAGACCGAGACATTGGCTAGATATATGGGGCATCCATGAGATCAGTAGACAAGGTGAAAAATAGAAGAGAAGGGTACACAAGTGATGCGCCTCCACCGATCATAAACCTTTGATTCCCCATGAGGGATCAAGTCAGACATGACTCATCTTTTGATCATATACCTATGTATGTATTTCTGATGTATGCCTCTTATGAAGGCTCGTTTTGATTGATGATGTATGATGTATCTTTTTTGGATTATGCCTCCTGATGAAGGATTTTTTTGATTCATGCCCTTGATGATATATTTTGTATTGATGATGTATATCTTTTTGAGACAAACATTATATACATGTTATGGACATTTGATGTTATATTTTTCATGTATTTATATGATCTGTGATGATGATTATATCATGATGTTGTATGATTTTTTTCTTGTGTATGTATCATGATTGATTTTGATAATGCATCATATGGATATGGATACTTGACTTTGTTAGGACATGATGATTGATGATGCTTTTGGATCCTTATATGATGATGTTTATTGCATAAGTATCACATGCTTTTGATTTTATGATAATATCCTTAGATAGTATCATTTGTTTTGGACATGAGATGCCTTGGATTAGTTCACGGGATGATATTTATGATATTGGTGTAGGGGATATATTTTTGATCATGTGCAACCCCTCTTGCCCCATTGATGATACGGTATATGATGATTAGCTTAGTATACATTCTTGATGTAAAACTTAGCATTTTTTTATATATGATGTATAGATGATGTTAGATGTGATGATATATGGTAAATGATTTGATAGATGTTAGATGATGATAAACTATACAATACAATTTACAAGCACAACTTAATCAAATCTAACTAATACAACATAATTATTTACATGTGAGATAAAATGAATCCAATGTGGATGCATAACAATTGTTAAACTAAGAAAATGAATTCAATCTAACGCACACAACACATGCAATGTCATCAAATCTAACTAATACAACACTAGTATGAACAAGTATGTAAAAAGGAATACAATGCCACAGTTAAGTAATACTCAACCAAAGTAAGCAATTGAATTTGATTTAATACACACAACAACAAAAAATGTAAAGCAATCAAAACTAATGAAAATGTTACAAATATGAACAAGTATGCAAGATAAAAATGAACTAAATGCAATAGTTAAGTAATACTCAACTTAAGAAAATGAAGTCAATTTAAAGCACACAACATGAAAAGGAAATGTAATCAAAACTCTACAAACTGACAACTAAAAGTAAGCAAATCACTACTTTGTTTTTGCAAGATAGTTTTGATTTGTTTTCTACTATTTTTGGTGTCATCTCGAGATAAATTTTTCAAGGCTACTGTTCACATTGTTTTCGGGGTTTCCTTAAGACAATGTTATGTTGTTTTTGTAGCGTCATCCTCTTTAGGGTTTTTTTCCAATGTTTAGGATTTTTCCAATATTTTGAATGTTTTTGTGTTTTTGAAAGTTTTTCAAAGCTATGTATATGAAAATAAATGTGGATTCCCCCAACGATGTGGGAATATAAAAAGGCAGAATGCCATGCAAGTATGTTTAGGAAGGTGTAGATGTGAAAGTGCCCCCACTTTGTTTAGATGGGAATATACAAAAAGAAACTCCTTCACATGTATATAATAATGAATCAACCGGATCAAGGCCATGGATGATCTAAAAAACCAAATTTAACTAGCGAATTGTGCACTCACATTATTCTTGCTTTGTATTGATTTTCGATGTAAAATTTGAGCATTATATCCTTTTGTATTTTTAATAAAAGAATAAAATATTGAAAGAAATGAAGAGGATTCACCAGCAATTTGATGCAAGAATTGATAACGGAGTTCGGCACTTGAGGCCTACATCTCCGGTCCTATTGAATGGGACAGATCTATTAAAATATTGAAAATAATTCTTTACAAAAGAATTCTACAAAATTTTGACCTTCTCACAGTCTTCCTCTATCAAAAATAATAGGGGTTGCTTTTTACATCTCCTCCAAATTCCACTCCTAGCTCAAGTTATGAGCATTACAATAATTTTACACAGTCCTGAATACCATACAAATATAATATACCTCCTTTTATATTGTTTCCAAATAGCTGGCGCATTGGTTAGGCACCTATACTTTTGGATGGGAGGTCAGCTGTTCCAATCCCCTCCACTTCTCCTCCTTCTCCTTAGGTGCATTTTAAGTGTTTTATCCCACATTGTGGGGGCGTTAAAAATGGTAAGCATTTATAAATGCATGGAGGGCGGTTTTGAATTGGCTTAAGAGCCACCTATATGCTTATGTGGAGGGCGCATTTCTTGGGATAGCGCATGGTTTGATTTTTAGGTGCTAAAACTCAGCCAAGGATAATGTGTGGTTTAGTTGGATAATGAATATGCGTGGACAGTGGTATATGCAATGCGTGGAAATTAATAAAAAATGCGTGGAAATGGTAGTTAATAACAAATAGGCGTGGGAAATTTGCATAATTTAAATAATGCATGCCTAAATGTCCCACATGCATGGTGCAAAGGCAATTATAGGAGTTTATATACACAAGTTGGTTTAATGATTAAATGAGAAGGAGGCCAAGGCACCCCTCCATAATCGAGTGTGTCGAACCTGGCTGAGGGCCCCCAGCCAGTAAATAGCGGGGTCCATTTGTCTCGAGAACGAGTGTCCAAGACCGGCGTTCCAAAACCCATTTTTTTAGTACGTCACACAATTCATCCACGTGTCGCAATATAATCAAAACACTTGGCGAGCGTGCACACGTCCAACCTGCACAAAACTCCAAATTTTGCCAGTTGCCCAAAAATTTCAGCGGGCTATAACTTTTACAAATGAGCTCTGCTTTCCCTGCAAACAAGATGTCGCGTCGGAATCGTATCATTTTTATCCACGCTTTAAAAATGACTACAACTTATTATGAGAAGATATTAGATCAGTGTTTCTCTATGAGGATCCTCTGGATCAATGGAAGACAGATGTAAAAGGATACTCAACCTAAGAAACACGGCCCTAAACCGAGGTAAGTATACTCCATTTTAGATATGAGCGGTGCTTATGAATAATGAATCCTCCCGAGGCACCGAAAATCAGTTTTCACTGAGGACCTATCCAAATTTCCACAATTATGTGGTTTTCACACTTGGATGACCTATTTTTTCTTTCTTGTTTTTTTGATTTTTTTGGTTTTTTTCTTTATTTTCTAAGGAAATTATTATTCAAGAATATAATCACTTGAGATGTATTGCATTCATTGGTTCCTTTAATTCTTCGCCATCTAAGTGAGTTAGTTTGTAAGCTTTTGATCCATATTTCTCAGTGACCACATAAGGTCCTAACCAGTTAGCCTCAAATTTTCCTTTCTTTTCTTTGTCTTTAACAATATTTTCTAGTTCTCCTTTAGAATGAGATCACCTACCTCAAATTGATGAGGTATGATTTGTTTGTTGTATCCTCTTGAGACCCAATTCTAATAAACTTTCAAGTGATTGAGGGCTCTCATTCTTTTCTCATCCAATAGCTCCAATTCTACTAAGCGAGCAACTATGTAGTCTTCATCTTTGTCTAGATAATCTCTGAGGGATATTCTTAGGGAAGGAATCTCAATTTCTAGAGGAAAAATGGCCTCGAAAGTGCCTTAAACTAGTGAGTAAGGGGTGGCACTAGTAGGAGTGTAAATGGAAGTTCTATAGGCCCAGAGGGCAAGATGGATTTGTAAGTGCCAATTGCGGCATGTTTTACTTACCATTTTCTCCATGATGCGAACAAGGGTTTTATTGGTGGCTTCTACCTATCCATTACCTTGAGGGTAATAGGGGGTAGACCACTTTAAACAAATGTGGAAGCATTGACACAAGGATTTTACTATCTTGTTCTTGAATGACTTATCATTATCACATTTCTGATGGTGGAGGAAGGTCCTAACAACAAATGAGGTGATTCATGATGAATTTGGATATTTGTGCACCTATGACATATGTGAGAGGCACTTGCCTCTACCCATTTGGTAAAGTACTTGGTGGCAGTAATGATGTGGGTATGACCATCTGAGGATGTAGGAGTGAGATTCCCTATGAGATCCAACCCCCATTTTGAGAATGGCCATGGAGTTTTTATTGGCTGTAGAGTTTGTGTTAGTGCATGGATTAGGTTTCCATACTTCTAGCATAGTTCACACTTCTTAACATGTTGACAACAATATGCTTCCATTGTAGGCCAATAATAACCCATTCTCAGTAGTTTTTAGCTAGTATCATCCCACTTGTATGTGCTCCACAGACTCCTTCCTGTGTTTCCTTGATTGCTAGGACCGATTCAACCATATCAAGATAGCACAGTAAATTCCCATCGTAGCCTCTACAATAGAGAGTGCCTCCTAAAATGGTATAACAAGCTATTTGGTGAATGAGGGATTTCTTTTCAGTATGGGTAATGTCTGGAGGGAAGGTGTTATCTTTGAGGTAGGTGTAGATGGAATCATACCAGGGTGAAAGAGGACCAAAACTTCACACACCAAACATGATTCCAACATGTCATACATGGGTTCACGTAGATGTTCAATGAAAAATGGCATTTTCTTCATCTAAGGTAAAATTTTAAGTAGTGCCCCAATCGTAGCCATAACATCTAGCTGACTTGTTCTATACCCATGGAATTTTTTCAAAGGTTACCCACACAAAGTACTCCTTTAATGTCTCAATCATATTTTTATATGGGATGAGCTTCTCATCTTTAACTTTGTACTCATCATTGACTTGTTTGATGATATCCCATCGAATGGAAATTTTCAAACCTGCAATGAGTGCTTCATATTCAGCTATGTTGTTTGTACATGAGAAGCCTATTCGAAATGCATGTGGAATAAAATATCCTGTTGGAGTGATGAGCACCACACCAACCCCTACACCATGATAGTTGAATGACCCATCAAACTACATCTTCCATATGTTAGATTCTTCAATGTATAGTGTAGATGTGTCTGCCATGAGATCTAGACATAATGGTTCCATCCCCGGTAGGGGAGCTTCAACCATTTTATCTACAAGAACTTTTCCTTTAAGTGACTTTTGGTTAACAAAATCAATGTCAAATTCTCTTAGGAGGATGATCTAATTAGCCATCCGTCCTGTAAGTGCAAGTTTTGATAAAAGGTATTTGAGAGGGTCAACTTTGGAAATCAGTTTAGTTTTGTTGTTAAGGAGATAGTGGCATAGCTTCTGGAAAGCAAAGACCACTACTAGGCATGCCTTTTCTATTTGAGGGTAGTTTAACTCATAGGTAATTAAGGTTTAGCTCAGTAATACACAAATTGTTTGTGGTTTAGGTCGTATTGGGCAAGTAGTGCACCAATAGCATATTAGGTAGCTGAGATATATAATAAGAGAGGTTCACTTGGGGTAGGTGGCATGAGAATTGGGGGATGGGTTAGATATTGCTTGAGTATTTCAAAATATTTTTAGCATTCAAGACCCGAGTTGAAAGCCACATCTTTCTTCAAAATATGTGTAAAGGGATGGCACTTATCCATAAGTTGTGATATAAATTGGTAAATTGATTTGGATTTTTCCTTGTAAACTGCGTAGTTGTTTAAGATTCTTGGGTGGTGGAATTTCAGTGATAGTTATAAACTTTATGGGATCTATCTTGATCCCTCTCCTGGAAATGATGAAACCCAAGAGTTTTCTAGATAGTATGCCAAAGATGCACTTTTTAGGGTTCAAATAAACCTTGTAGTCTTTAAGGCATTGAAAGATATATCATAGCACTTCTGGGTGCTCTTCTCTAGTTCTGGATTTAGCCAAAATATCATCTACATAGTCCTCCATGATGTCATTCATCAAGTCATGAAGATAACAATCATAGCTCTCTGGTACATGGATCTGTGTTCTTTAAACTTTAGGGCATCACTTGGTAAGAATGTTCCCAAGGGTTGTGAATGTAGTATTTTGTTGATCTTCTTCTGTAATCTTAATCTGATTATATCTTGAAAATCCATCCCCGAGGAACAACATCTCATATCTAGCGATCGAATCTAAAATCATGTCGATATTAGGTAAAGGGAAGTCATCTTTAGGACATGCTTTGTTGATATCTTTGAAGTTCTTACAAATGTGGATTCCTATTGGCTTCTTTTCGACAGGCACAATATTTGATATACATTCGAATATGTTGGGCCACTAAAGTAACTAATTACTTAAGGCGTGAATCCTTGTGGCGCACGAAAGTAGGGCTTGAAGGCATGCGAGAGAAGTAATTCTTGGAGAGGTGTGAAGGCTCGCGCTGGGAAGGATGAATTCAAGACTTAGTGAGTTTTGGAAAACATGAAAAGATGCATATGGATAAAATAGAAAAGTGATCAAATATAGATGTGGATAAGCTGTTTCACTCGGAAATGCTTCGTTCCTTTTAGAAATAGATAAGGTTAGGGTTAGGAGGAATACCTGTAGAATGTCGAGATGATGTGCGCGTACCGTAGAGAAAGATCAGGTTGACTGCGGAGAACTCCTTTTTGTCTGGGAAGGACTACCTGCAAATAAGAACACAAGACCACAAGATTTGATTAAACAATAAATGAGGAAACTGCCTTGGGCCCAGGAAATGTAAAACTTCCTTTCGAAGGTGGTCAGTTTCCCTGCTAACGTGAATTAACACAAAAGACTGTAAAATATCAATTAAATTGCTTGGCTGAACTGGGTAGGGGAAAGGCTGTTTTTCCTGGTTTTTGATCAAAGGAACCGATGCCGGTTACCTATAACCGATGCCGGTTACTGATAACCGATACCGGTGGGTTCTAGGATCTTCTGGGCTGGTTGTGGTGTTTGTAATGGCTGGTTTTTGGATAGTATTAGGAAATGGGATGGTTAGAAGCAAAAGAATGACAGTTAGAGGCAATGGTACGTTGGATAATGGATTCAGAAACGGATTTGGGAGGACTGTAATTCCAAAAGCATAAGAAATGTTATAATGGAGGACATGCAAGATGTAACTTACTGGTTTTTACGAAGGTGCAAGTTGATCTCCTTTGCTGTAAACACGTCTAGTATTTTCACTCGTCTCTGCTTGGTCAAGTGAAGATCTGGACTCTGTTCCTCACTCGCAATGCTCTCTGTTGATCCAGAAATCCTTCGACTGATCTCCAAAATGAAATTCCGATCCGTTGTTTTGGTTTGGGGAGCCCATTTACAGGGAACCGATGGCGGTTGCGTAACCGACGGCGGTCGAGTAGGAACCGGCATCGGTTAGGAAAAAGTAGGCTATTTTTAGTAAAATAGCCCACCTTCCCTGTTTTTCTCCCGAGGGATCGCCATGGGCTTGGTCAAGTGGCTAGAAGGTCGGCTTTGGGTGCGAGTAAGGAGGCATTAGTTATGGATGTGAGTCTAGACCAAGTCATGGGTCCTAATTAGGTTAGTTTAGGGTTAGGGCTAGGTCATGGTGAGGTGGCCAAGTGAGGTGGCGGGTAAGGCGATGTGGATTTATCAATTATGAGGTAATTAATAAATAATTGTGTAAGGTTTAGGTAATGAGGTTAGGTTGTGAAATGGGATGCGGGTCACAAGGGGTCGTAAGACACGAATTTGGTGTCTACATTAGCCCCTTATTGTCGTGTAGCTTGTTTTGTTAAAGCTGTGCGAACAATAATATGAAGTGGTTTCTCATGTTAAGGATATAGGTAATCCCCCTCAAATCTATCACCGATGGAGTGAACGGGAAATCAGGGATAGGGTTGATAAAGGGTACATGTTGTAGAGAGGATGGTAAGGTGGTAGGGAAGGTCCAAGGAAGCAGACGCATGTTGAAATGCAACAAGATTTACTAGGGTATATGATTTGAGCAAACCAAACCAAATGATGTATAGGCAAAGGTCGATAGTTTATCCAAACAAGGGTGATATAATCCTGGTATCCAAGGCATAGGAAGTAGCTCCAGGGTATATAACAGGTAAGGTACAGGAACGTTTAGGCATGTTCGGCAGTACCAAATGGTTGGTTTGGTTGAGATAAACGTCACGGTCTAGGTCTGGGCAAAGCTGGTCGACAGATCAAGTCAAGGACCCTAATCATGCTAAAACACGAACAGGTGAGCTCGATTGAACACAAGGTACATGATGGATGTATAAAATAAAACGTTGATTGTGGGTATGGTATGGAAGTGATACGGCCTTGGGTCGGGCCAAGTTGTTGGGTTGTGGCCTTGGGTCAGCCCATAACGGTAGAGTGAGGCCTTGGGTCGGGCCAAATTGGTAGGGCGAGGCCTTGGGTCGGGCCAAATAAGTAGGTTGAGGCCTTGGGTCGGGCCAAATGGTTAGGGTGAGGCCTTGGGTCGGGCCAAATAGGTAGGGCGAGGCCTTGGGTCGGGCCAATTGGTAGGTTGAGGCCTTGGGTCGGGCCAATGGTTAGGGTGAGGCCTTGGGTCGGGCCAATTGGTAGGTTGAGGCCTTGGGTCGGGCCAATAGGTAGGGCGAGGCCTTGGGTCGGGCAATTGGTAGGTTGAGGCCTTGGGTCGGGCCAAATAGGTAGGCGAGGCCTCGGGGTCGGCCAATAGGTAGGCCTCGGCCGGGCCAATTGGTAGGCGAGGCCTTGGTCGGGTCGGGCCTCTGGTCCGGGCCAAATAGGTAGGTTGAGGCCTGGGCCAAAAGGCAGGCGAGGCCTTGGTCGGGCAAATCGGGTTGGTAGGCCTTGAGGCCTTGGTCGGGCCAAATAGGTAGGGCGAGGCCTTATTGGTGAAAAGGCAAGGAGTAAAGGTTGATGGCCTTCAGGGTATCAGGTCGGGTGTCGATTCCGCAGTGACCGAATGTTGTGCTGCACAGAAGTGGACAGAGGCCGATATTGGTTTCTTAGGGCAAAAAAGAAACCGACATCGGTTAAGGTCGAAAAACCTATAAAAAGAAAAATACGGCCTGTCATTGTCACTTTTGTTATTTGCAATCCAAATTGACTTGTCTGACGTGGAGAGTTGATTTGGAGGGGTATTGAGTGAGGTGGAGCTATTTGATTGGCGGAGAGAGTTGATAGTGGGCCCGAATAGTTGAGGAGGCAGCAGGTGATTGGCCGGGGACCCAGCAGATCAGGATTGGAGCCATGGCACAGGCAGGAGGAGCTGGAGGAGGCTGGACCAGCTGGACCGCCACCACCCATCCCACCACGACGACGTGTCGTCGTACCGGTAGGTTCTAAACTCGTTATTTTATGCATTTGGTTGTATTAAGTGAGATTGGGGGTTTGGGTAGGAATTTAGTTGTTTTAGGAAATGAGGAGTAAAATAGACGTAATTTGAAAAAGAGAGAGGGTAGATAGGTAAGATAGGGTAAGGCGGCTAGGTGTGTAAAATTTGGGGGTGTTTGGGTGGGTAGATGGGTAAAAATAGGTGAAAAATGGTTTTTGGGGGCCGCGCGGGGGTTCGGCTCGGGCAGGAGACAGTGACCGATGTCGGTCAATAGGCGACCGGCATCGGTCGCAAAAGCATAGGGTGAGGTTGAATTGGGGGCTACCGGCATCGGTCTCGTATCGGCCGGTATCGGTGGGGAAGGTTGAGGGTGGAGTTGGGATGGGATTGGGTGTTTGGGTTTAGGATGGGGTTTAGGGTTTAGGGTTTAAGTTTGAAGGTGGGTTGGGTAGCGTGTTGGGGTGTGGGTGGAGTGGGGTTGGGTGTTTGGGTTTGGGATGGGGTTTAGGGTTTAGGGTTTAGGTTTGAAGGTGGGTTGGGTGGCGTGTTGGGGTGTGGGTTTAGAGTTTAGGGTTGAGGTTTGGGTCAGGTGGGTTGGGTGGCGTGTTGGGGTGTGGGTGGAGTGGGGTTGGGTGTTTGGGTTTGGGATGGGGTTTAGGGTTTAGGGTTTAGGTTTGAAGGTGGGTTGGGTGGGTTGGGGTGGGGTTTAGAGTTTAGGGTTGAGGTCAAGGTGGGTGGGTTGGGTGGCGTGTTGGGGTGTGGGTGGAGTGGGGTTGGGTGTTTGGGTTTGGGATGGGGTTTAGGGTTTAGGGTTTAGGTTTGAAGGTGGGTTGGGTGGCTTGTTGGGGTGGGGTTTAGAGTTTAGGGTTTAGGTTTGAAGGTGGGTTGGGTGGCGTGTTGGGGTGTGGGTGGAGTGGGGTTGGGTGTTTGGGTTTGGGATGGGGTTTAGGGTCGGTGTGGGGGTTGGAGAAGGGTGAGGTGTGGGGTTAGATTTTGGGTGTTACAAAAGGGGGTTTAGATGGTAAAGTAGATGTTATAATAAAGAGTGGGTCTAAGAATGTGGGTTGGTTTTGCAGCACGCAAGCCAGCTGACGATGCGTGATAGGATGCCTCCACTATTGAGTGGATGAGGCCACACATATCTCGCGGCGCATTGGGCCATCATGCGCGAGGTGGGACTCAAGGGGGTCCAGAGGTATAGAGCGATAGAGAGAGATCACAACATGGTCGCCCTCATCGAGAGATGGGATCCGGCGGCCAATGTGTTCCATCTCCGACCGGGAGATGACCGTCACATTAGAGGATGTGTATCGCATCCTCGCGGCTACCGATCGAGGGAGAGGCCGTTTTCCGTAGATTCAGAGACGCCATGGATAGATACCGCAGTTTTTTGGGGATGCAAACCACGCTTCTTACGTATCATAAACGAGCATCGATATGGTGATATGTACCGCGCACACAGACATGAGACACGGCTTGCCGTGTTGATGATGATAGGATCACCCGCTTCGCCTCCCGGATTCGTAGGAGGCCGCTCCCACGGGCATTGATGGGGGTGCTGCTGAGATGGTGGAGGAGCACACCTGTTTTGCATGGGCACCAAAGCAGATCCGTGCAATTATACAGTGAGTTATGGGGCTATCACGAGGAGGCGATTTGGTATTTGTTCTACATTTTGTCAGATCATAGTTGGGCATACGAGCACATCGTATGCATCGTGCCAAAGAGGGCTACCCTGAAAGCAGCCTGTGGCCACAGTCGTATACCGATATGGCTTTCGAGGTGGTTGGGGTCGTGGGCCACCCACGAGCAAATGTCAGTCGTCGATGTGGTCTATTATGACACTTGCTGAGGGCCTTACAAAGAAGAGACATTGTATGGAGACCCTACAGAGGTCACCACTGGCAGAGGAGCCCACAGACAAATGCGCCCGATCCAAAGATACATTCCTGGATAAAGCAGGATCGGAGGCCGGAGAGTACGAGCGATACCCCTGAGAGGGTACGCAGCAGATGGGGCCGCGACAGACGAGCCACCCCCTTCCCCGCAAGACAGAGGGATGATGTAGAGGCCCCACTGCCAGCAGCCACAGCCTTGGGATCCAGACTGGGTAGCGGAGAGACCAGCAGGTGAGGGTGTGGATGATGCCGGGTGCACGGGAGCATACAGGTATGGTGGGTCAGAGAGCAAATGAGGATAGTACCGCCGCGCAGCCTAGACTTGGTCATAGCAAGCATTACAGAGAGAGATCAGCTCCGGGGCAAAGTGTGCAATATTACAGGATGGCTGTCATCACGCATGTGCACGTATAGGGGTCTTACAGGGGCAGCTAGCCCAGCTCAGTGGTGCATGTGCACAGCAAAAGACCACCACCAAAGAAGACACCACAAAAAGTGTAGTATTGTGCAAAGCAAACAGCACAAAGAAGAAGATGACCCACACACCTGATACCACCACACGGCCACAGCAGTGTGCATTGCACAGTAAAGACCACCACCAAAGACCACAAAACAAAAAGTGTGCAGTGCAGCTCGGGGGTATGGTGTTAGGTGCCAGGGGACCAGCCCCAGTTCCTTCAGTGGCGCGAGATCGCTATATGGAGGTGAGAGCAGAGGCCCGATATTATCAGGATATTCTTGATAGTACCGGAGTCGAGTATCAGGCATATGCAGCTCATAGAGCAGAGACCTCGCACAGCCAGAGATCTCAGGGAGGAGCAGCCACAGCTGGCGTGTCCGTGACAGGCAGGAGGCGAGAGGCACCACAGGGACCAGCGGGGAGAGGTGCCGAGGGCGGTGGGGAGAGCTGATAGATCCCCGACATGGTTTTGTATAGGGACATGGGCACCGGTCTGCGAACCGGTTGTATTGATAGAGGCCTGCGTGCCTACACTTATTCATTGTTTTGATTCATTTATTTATTATATACCGGCCTGCGAGCCGAGTACAGTACGGGTTGATATTTGATACCGCCTCGCGAGCCGAGTATATTTTTGATATGAGAGACCGCCCGCGAGCCGAGCTCGAGATTTTTGGTAGGTATTGCGGCCTGCGTGCCGCTTTGGTATTGTATGAGATCACAGAGGCCCCGATGTAGGGCACATTGTATTTTTGAAAATTTGTATATATATAGAGACGATGTTTTGATCCACATGCAGTGTTCAAAATGTGTTGAAATATGTGGTTAATGGCTGGTAATAGATAGAATGTGTGATGAGTTTAATTGACATGTTGATAGATGGATGATGCTGATGTTTTTGTTTGTTTGTACGTATATATGAATGTCAGGTTATGTGATGAATTGGTGGTTTTGTGACATTGTGATATATGTAACTGATGAGTTGGATCCAAATGATGTATAGATTGATAGTTTCTTGATATCCGTAGTTGATGGTTTGTGTATTTGTGTAAAATAAATGATATTTAATGAAAATGTAATGTTATATGTGGTGGATGAACAAAATGTGGTAAATTGTGTGGTTTATGCAGGAAAAGAGGCGGGCGCGACAAAAATTTAGGTGAGAAATGAAGAAAAGAACGTTGTTGAGAAAAGATAGGTGTGTAACCGATATCGGTTAAGGAACCGATATCGGTATCTAATAGACCGATATCGGTTAAGTAACCGATACCGGTTATTTAGGTATGAGCTTTTCTAAAAATAGAAAAGCTAGGGTGGCAACTTAAGTTTTAATTTTAGAGCCATGCAAGAGGTTAAATACGCGAACGCGACGCTTTTTGACGACTGAGACAGGTATTTGCATGAGAGATTTGGGTGAGAAGGAGAAAAGAGACAAGGAAAGTAAATGTGATCCGAGGTTCAGAAGGCAGAAAGACAAAGTTGAAAAGGGTGGTGATCATGGCAGAACGAGGAGAAGCATCCAGCAGGCAAGGACATGAGGGAAGACAAGGGCCACCTCAAGCTGCTGCAACCCAAGAGGTATTGTTTTGTTTGTGATTTGACTACTGCATGTTTCGTGAATAAGATGGGGGAGAGTAGGTGGGTAGATATGAGAAAGAAAACATGATAACAAGGGTCAGCAGGAGGTAAGTGTTACGGGGTAGGCAATCGGGGGGTCCCGTATGTTTGTATGTATAAAACGAATAAACGAGCAAATTATTGTCGTAGGTGGTTGTTTTTAGGAAGGTGTATAAAATCGATAAAGGACCGTAAAGCGTTAGGAGAACCGTATCGGTTATTCAACCGATATCGGTTATGTATAACCGTACCACCGCCATCGGAGAAATTTCCGCAATGTTTGAAAAAGACCCTAATGGATTGAATGGTTGTTTGTTGTTTTGGTGTACGCAGCAGAGGCGGGGTCGAGGATGAATGATAGTGTGCCGCCATTGTTGTCGCTAATCCGAGCGGATGTAACACCAAATGAATGGACATTGATAAATCGTTTGGGGTTAAGTGGAATCTGCTATTATTCACGAATCGCACGTAACCATGGTATGTTACAAAGCACTAATCGAGAGATGGAATCCCGAGACAAATACCTTCTATCCGCCAACAGTGAAATGACAAGAATTTGGAAGATGTGTTTCGTATTTTGAGACTCCCTATTACAGAGAACCAAGATATCAGCACTACCTAGCGCGGCACGGCAGCGATAATAAAGTGTTTGGTCCATATGCACGGGACTTAACACAAATGAGGTTTGTCATTCACATATGGGGTAATGTATGCAAAGACACCCCGAGGAGACAAGGTTAGCAGTGATTTTAATGATAGCGGTAGGGTATTATGCGCTACCGAGGGCAGAAGGGGGAAGATTTCCAAAGGCATTGATGGGTGTTATTTGGGAGATGATAGAAAGGAACGTGACTTTTGCATGGGCACCTGCATATTTGGCGGAGCTATACAGGGGTTTATGGGCTTGTAGGCGAAGTCACAGGACAACGTTGGATTGCTCATACTTATTACACTGTTGGGCCTATGAGCACATTGTTTGTGTGCGACCAATAGGCCGATCCATCCAGGCAGGAGAGACCGGAGTACAGAGGTTGGGATTCCGACGATGGGTCCAGCATGCAACAAGAGGCAAGATCTCAGCCGTGCCGGTGACATTGAGTATTACAGTGTATGGGAGAGGTCGATGGTCATGGGATATCTCTTGAGGTCCTACTGGAACTATATGGTAACCGAGAACATAGCCGAGGAGTTGAGAGGTGTAGAGCGATTGAGGTGGATCACGGGCACAAAGCCAGTGAATATGAGAGGATTCCTATAGATCGCGTGCGCGACAATTTGATTTGTGCAGACATACCACAGCTTATAGACCATATATGAGGATCGATGCCGAGGCAAAGATTCTCACCACCCCGGCCAACACCTCCAGAAGGGCCCGAGGAGATAGCTGCCGATCGCAGTGTAATGGATGCAGGAATGACAGAGGCCTATAGATTATGGTGGGTAGCAGAACTGCGAGGTGTACGTGAGCGCCCTGACATAGCGGTGATTACAGCAGAGAGGGATCGTCTGCAGCGTTTGGTTCAGCAGCTCCAAACGCAGGTGAATGAGACAAGAGGATTGTTAGTGGTTGCGGAGTCACGGGCGGCGAGACTAGAGGCTGGAGTTCTCCATGCGAGAGGGCGTATTCATATGTTACAGGAGAGATTGGCAGATCAGTGGGCGGTACCAATAGCCGCGGTACCTTTGAGGACAGAGAGGCCTGGCGAGAGGGGTCGACGATCACGATCATCACCTAGGTCGGGATGAGGCGTGAGGGTCTAAATAAATGTTAGCAAGGTATGAGGATAAATAAGAGTACCGACTCAAGCATGTCGATGATATAGAAGATGTATTTGTTTAACATCTAAATAAAACGAGATATGTATGTTGATTTGCGTATAATAATAAGAATGTTGTCGCTTTTGACTTTCGGTGTTTTGAAAAAGGATCAAAGAGGAATGTGATTAAATAGAAATACACCAAAATATTTATATTTACCACACATGATAGGTTATGGTAGGGGATGGTCGAGCTAACCTTGGGAGACCCCATGTCTCCGAAGTGTCGCCTACATAGCCCATCGCACAAAGCAAGGAAGGGCCTCGATCGATGTAGTTCTCCTTAGATCGTGGAGGGGTGAATTTAGGCAATTTGGTATGGTTTAGGCAATTTGTCGCTTGGTAAAAAATTGATGTTGGTAGGGTAATGTTGTTGGTGCCGGTAGGATAATGTTGTTGGTGTAGGTATAGGTAAAGCAAAGGTTAGCATACCCAAGTAGAGGGAATAGTGTCCCGATTAAGATCAACACACAATTCTAGATGCGAGGCAAAGCGGAAAGAGTGCTCCGTAGGTGAAAAGAGCTAAACAAACCACACAACGTAGAACGAGCCCGAAGCCCTAAGTGCCGTGCATGACGAGAAGTCCATAGTTGAAAAGAGTCAGATGATCACAATATATCGTGTGTACGTTACGTCCCTTGAGTCAAACAAATGGTGAGGTGATGTGGATGATATAGCCGAGGTACAAAGAACTTGTTACAACGAAAGAGAACCTACCCTAAATAGACAAGTCCATGACCCAAAAAGTTCTTTTTGTATGAGGCTTTTATTTTATCAATGTAGACCGATCGATGCGGGAAGTCTACAAGGGATATTGATTGTTTTATTCTTGAGGTCTTCACGGCCGATCAATGCGAGAAGCTTCGATAAAGGCTCGATCGTATAGCTGTCCTTCGGGGAGCAATCATTTATAGTAGCAGAGATGATTTTAGTGCATAGTCATCCTTCAGGGAGCAAATATTTATAAGTAGAAAGAATAGTTTGGCATATAGCTGTCCTTCGAGGGAGCAATATATTTAATTTTAGATGACTAGATGTTCTTTTGGCATGTGAAGCATCTAGTTTAGTAGGAAGTTTGACTCAAGAAAATCCCATAAGAATACGGCTTATTTTAATACTTTGAAGTCATGGACTAGACTAAAAAAGGGAAGGCATTATCAAGGGAGGTGCGAAGTGATTTCGATTTTATTTAGAGATATAGAAAACAAAGTGTATGTAGCGGTAAATGAGCTCAAGGGACGAGCAAGAGGTAGATAAGAAGTGATATAACACTAGATTCAACAAAGAGAATGGGCGAAGATGTAAGGCATTAGGGGTTCCTAGCTCAAAGCTTACCATTGCTTAAGCTAAACGATAAGTGCCTCGATCCATAGGTGTGAGTGATTATATAAGGCCCAATCCAATCGGGAGCAAATTTTCCACGCTTTGCTCTTTTCTAGTTTGGTGACATGTTGATTCTCTTTGAGGACAAGATCACCAACCTTAAAGGTACGCTCATGAAGTCGCTTATCATAAGCACGCTTGATGCGTTTTTGATAGATTTGAAGGTGATCGAGAGCCGTAAGACGCCGTCGTCAAGAAGCTCCAATTGGGCTAACCGCTCTTGGCGGAAATCATCGCTGGTGAGAATATCCCAAGAGATATTCTAAGGGAGGGTATTTGTATTTCGAGAGGCAAAACAGCCTCTACCATATACCAAAGAAAAGGTGTGGCATTAGTAGAGGTACGAATGCTAACGATAAGCCCAAAGGGCAAAGGGGATGTGATCGTGCAATTTCTTCCGCATTCATCGACAACTTTCATGAGGATTTTGGTTAGAGTTTTATTAGAAGATTCACCCACCATTGGCCTCATGGATAGTAAGGCGATGAGAAACTAAGTTTGATACCAAAGTTGTCACAAAGGTTTTGTAACAACTTGTTTTTGAAAGATTTACCATTATCTCGTTATTAGGCGATGAGGAATACCAAAACGATGATAATGTGATGGTTAATGAATTCGACAATTTTTTTCTTTTTTGATTGAAATGAGTGGGATGGCCTCCACCCATTTTGTGTAATATTCGGTCACCATGATTATCCAACGGTGACGTTGTGAAGAGGTCGGGTGAATCTCACCAATAAGGTCTAAACCCCATCATGAGAAAGGCCAAAGATCACGAGCGACTCAGAAGCGGGTGGCTAGGAGTATGTTGAAGATTGGCATGTTGTTGACACATGACACAACGCTTAAACATATTCGTAGCAGCTGTTATTGAGAGTAGGCCAATAATAACCTAGGCGAAGGATTCGCTTAGCCACCACGGCAAGGCCACTAAAATGTCCACCACAAATCCCATCGTGTACTTGTTGGATGGTATAGGTGACCTCTCGCGCCGCTTAGACAAAAGGGAGGATGCCATCAAAGCCACGTTTATAGAGGAGTCCTCCCATGACAACATAACGCGAAACACTTTTAAGAAAAGCACGCTTTTCCGCTACTAGTAAGGTCGTGGGAGAACCGAGATTGTAAGGTAGTCGTGAAATTGGTGGTACCAAGTATCCCGCGAATTAGTAGACACAAAGATTTATCATGCAAACTACCGGGTTGAATAGATGGTGCAAAAGTTGCTGGACCACAACGAATAATTCAGAGTCAACTTGGTGCGCGGAATCATGCGAGGCTAAGCAAGCCATAGTATCCGCAAATTTGTTAGTGGAGCGGGAATGGTTTGATAGAATAGTGAGTAAATAAGGTTAGAAGTGATTCCACGTGGTGTTTGTACTTCAAGTTCCTCGCTTTTACATTGGTAGATGCCCATAACTTGATTGACTACCAATCGAGAGTCACCAAAGATATTGATAGATTTAATGCCTAAGTGTATCGCAACTGAGACCTGAACAAGGGCCTCGTATTCCGCTCAGATTATTAGTGCAGGGGAAATCAAGCCGGAATGAAAGAGGCATAGGTTCAAATCAAGAGGGATGAGAACAACGCCGGCTCCTCCGCCGCGCCGGCACTTAGATCCATCAAGAAGAGGGTCATTTGATACGACTCTTCTCCGAGCGAAAGAGTGGCGATGAGTTCGCTCAGGGAAGGTAAAATTGGTAAATTGTTCCCTGCAGAGGGGCCTCCGCAAGTTGGTCTCGCAAGAGTTTGTCCTTTGATTGATTTCTTGTATAAACTCAAGGTCAAGGTCGGCGAGGAGCATGAGCCATCGAGCGATGCGCTGGTTTAGGTGTGGTTTGCGCATATAATGAATGGGGTCCGTGTTGGTGATGACGAAAGTTTTGTGATTCAGAGGTAATGTCGGAGTTTGGTGGCGACGAATGATAGGCTGTGCACAATTTTTCTACATGTGTATACCTAGTCTCGTAATCCACGAGGGTACGACTTATATAATAAACGGCCTGCTTCTCGGCGTG
Source organism: Taxus wallichiana var. yunnanensis (assembly GCA_018340775.1). Taxonomy (NCBI): domain Eukaryota; kingdom Viridiplantae; phylum Streptophyta; class Pinopsida; order Cupressales; family Taxaceae; genus Taxus; species Taxus wallichiana. The sequence continues at coordinate 692,632,791 of CM031242.1, read as the reverse complement.
CCGAGTCTCGATGTGCGAGCATAGCTCCTATAAAGATGGTCAAGTGGCGGAAAGATAAAGGTAGAAAGGGCGGTCGTCCCGGGGTGGGATAAGCACGGTGGCTGCAAGAGATACGCTTTTGAGAGCTTCAAGGCTTGGTGACACACTCTCACCCATCAAAGGCAACGCCCTTTTTAGAAGGTGATGAAAAGGGTGACATCGATCCGAGAGTCGGAGATGAAACGCCGGATGGATCAAGTTTACCCCGCAAACTACGCAATTGTTTGAGGTTTTTGGGTGGGGGCATTTCTAGGATAGCTTTTACTTTAGATGGATCGACCTCAATGCCACGCAAAGAGACGATAAAGCCAAGAAGTTTTCCCGAAAGAACACCAAAGACACATTTCTTCGGTTGAAGGCGATGTAATATATTGTAACAAAGTGCATCAAAAATAATGGTTAAAACATCGAGATGTTCACTACGATGTTTAGACTTGCCGAGAAGATCGTCGACATAGTCTTCAAGGATAGTGTGCATAATGTCATGAAAATGTAGGTCATAGCCCGCCGATAGGTAAGCACCAAAGATTCTTAAGGCCAAATGGCATGACACGATAATGTAAGGTTCCCCAAGGAGTTATGAAGGCGCTTTGTGTTGATCGGCAGGGCAACCAAAATTTGGTCAGATCCTCGAAAAGCCATCCATGAGAGAAAGCATTTCATGGCCCGCAGTGAGATCAACAAGTTGATCAATACTTGGGAGGGGGAAGTCATCCTTGGGGCAAGCAAGGTTAAGATCCCGGAAATCTGTGCATATCCGAAGTCCCCCCGCGCTTTTAGTGACAGTACGATGTTAGAAATCCATTGAGGATAGTCAATAGGCAAGATGAAGGAAACAGAAAGGAGTCGCTGAGCTCCTCTTTGACCAAGAGAGCAATGCGTGGATGCATTTTTCTCAATTTCGCTTGACTGGTTTGGAATCGGGTTTAGGTGATGTTATGGACGGCAATGGTAGGATCAATTCCCGGCATGTCAGCCGTAAGACCATGCGAAAGCTTGGTCATGAGCACGGAGAAAGGTAGAAAAGGCGGCTTGTTCTCGATGTGTTAAGGGATTGTCCAATCTTCACTATGTGAGGATCTTCCTCCGTGTGGATGTTGATTTCTATAGTAGATCTCGCTCAAAGATAGTTTGGGTTTCAGATGGTAAGGCGCGCTGAATATAAGAATCATCCGCGCCTGTAAGTGAGGATGGAGTCGCTATCCCGCATTCAACAACATTAATCAAAGGCGAATCCTCTTCGATCATGTCCGGATACGTAAGGGGAAGAGAAGATGGGTCCTCATTATCCGCTGATAAGTGAGAGGACCTATGAAGATAGCATTTATGAAAAAAAAAAAAAGTTAGGAGGGATAGATTCAGTGGTCCATCGATTCTCAGGGGGAGATGATGGCAAAGTGGGTGATGATGGTTCTGGGGGGGCGACGCCTTCCTTCTCTTCCAGATACAAATTGACAGAGGTGTCTCCCGTGTAGGTGTTTTTCGAAAACCGAGACCACTTCGATCATTATGTTTGCGTGTGGTCACGGGAATGAGTGTATGTCGGCCTTGTTCGTAGAAGGCCAAAACCAAAGCCTTCCACGCACAAATGAGTCAAGAAGGTGAGGGATGGAAACGACGATTTGTCAAGTATTGAAAATCGGATCGAAGGGAACCACACCAAGAGGAGGTTCAGGGGTAATGGAGGATGCGCAACACCCCCATACGTTAGGTTAGTGCGGCAATGGGGTGGTCCGTAAGAGATTACCTCCCCACGCGACGGTCCGTAGGTGGATGCGCATGTAATTGTCCGTACTCCGCGGGGTAGGGAAAGAACTAACGTTATATAGGCGGTGTACTCCCCAAATATGAGGCGATGAAAACATCTACTAAGGGGTCTGAGGTTGGGATGTTAGTCATGGGAAGAGAAGTGGTTTGTGCGACGGTGGTTTCATCACCAAGGCGTAGGTGCAGCTGAGGTGGATGGTTGAGGTACATTCAAGAGGATGGTTGGGTTGAATGTATGGGTGTCTTAATTGGTATAAGCACATCGTTTGGGCGGTATAACATATCGCAAGTTTCAAGGGGGAGGATCAGCTTTTACAAAGGTAGGACTTCCCTCGTACTCAAATTTTATGCATCGATGTAATGTTGAGGGAACGCATCCCATGGCTCGATCCAAGGACGACCCAAAGAATATATTATATCGAACTCTCCTTCAAGGACATAGAAGAGTTCGGTAAAGTACGGGCCTACGCGAATGTTGAGGATCACGGTGCCTAAGGTAGAAGTAATAGCTATTGAATGATCGCAACATGATGGGGTTGGCACACATGCAACTAGAAGGGATGTTCATTTGTTGGAAGGCTTTTGAAGAGATGATGTTTAGGCTAGCGCCCCCATCAATCATAACCCGACGTACTCAATGTCTCGACGTAAGCGGAAATGAAAAGGGCAGGGTCGTGGTCTTCTCGCACCAAAGTCGATAATTTCATCTTCCGAGAAACTAACCGCAGCGCTTGTTGTTTTGAGACGTATGGTGGGGGAGATGGATTGTTTGGTGAGAGAGGAAACGTGATCGGGTGTTAGAATGGAGGCCACGGGTGGTTTCGTTGGGTAAAACCTCTATCCTCAAGGATCTCAACGAGAGCTTGTCGATGAGATTCAAGTCCGAATGAGATCATATAGTGTCATTTTTACGGGCGATCGATGAAGCCGTTTGATCATGGTTCGGTGGGCAACTCCATTAGAGACGGATAGGCGGGTCCGCGAATAACCACTTTAGGTGGTGGTGTAATCGGGATGGTCAAGGAGAAAGAGATGCCGCAGTGTGTTTTCTTTCGCTTTCCCATTGTTTTTCTCGTCCTCGAGTAATGACACTAATCATATTAATCTCGTAGATCCGAGATGAGGAAGATGGTTGGGATAATTCATGGTCTTCAAGAGGTGGGGTCAGAATAATGATAGATCTTGGTGAGGGCGGGGATAGATGATATAGTAGAGGGAATTGACGCTAGAGGTCTTTCCTTCGTAAGTTGTCTTTCTTAATCTTTCTATCCGGGAGAGGTGACTCGACGAAGGATGGTTTTTAGAGCTTTGCATCCCTCCACATCATGTCCCGTGTGCGGTGATAAGCGCAGATTTTAGACTCATCGTAACCCATAGGTCGGGTTTAGACGGGTCATAAGGTCTAAGTGGAGGTAGGGAAATGGTCGCATTCTCCACCAACATAGCAAGGATTTTGGCGTAAGATCCTTTGAGGGGGTCAAAATCGGATGAAGGTATTGGTTGTGCGGGTTTTGGTAATGTTTGGGCGTGGTTGGTTCGTACAGGTGGTGGTTTAGCCGAGGGGTGCTGACACATGTTTTTCACTAAACGTGGTTTCTCGACACATGGTTACGCTCAAATTGGTTAGATGATGAGGTTACGATATGCGGTAGTAGCGGGAAACAACCACGGAGAAAGGGGAGTGACAGAAAATAAATCCTTTGATGATGGGATTGGTTTAGGGTTGATAGGTGGACCGGATACGCGGGTAACGATGTTGTGATACCCTTTGATCTCTCGTATAGGTGTAGAAGGCGAGGTCGCTTTGCAAGAAAACAAAGGAGGTATGATATATTGGTGTAATGTGGAGGGATGAGGTCCCAATATGGAAGGTGGGTGTGACGATGAGGGTTTTAATTGTGATAGAGGCACGGATTGCGTCTTCTCCTAGGTGGCGGAACGGATTTATTTTTGATAGATCGAGTCGCTTAGGCGGGTGTGTTAGACTCGGCATCGTGAGGTCCCAAGCGTAGGGGAAGATCTCGGTTAAGTTGATAGAAGTGGACGGGGCATTTGGTAGAGGTGAGGGGGTGAAGGCGAGAACAGGGGCATTTTAAGCTTCTCAGTAAGCACTTCGGGTAGATGGTGGAGACATCAGATCACCATTTGCATTTGAGTAGAAAAAGGGGTACTCAAACGCTCCCATAGGGCCTCGCTCTATCTTCTCGTGGAATGACACCTCCAGTGTGATTTGTAATTTTGGTACTAAGAAAGGTGGGTTGTAATTCCAAATCCATCGTGGGAGTGATACAGGGGGTAGATGAGGCACCGTATCAATAGATGTTAAGAGGTCGACTGTCGTTGAAAAGATTTAGGTGATGAGGGACTAATAGGCGTATGGGCATGTTGAGAGGGTCTCACACGGCTAAAGAATTTAGTGATGTTAGTGCAAGAGATTTCTCGCCTAAGGATGTCAAAGGGAGTGGCGACCTTCCTCTCAGCAGGCAAAGAGTGGTAGAAGGAGACGTCTCGGGGAAATGGATAGATTAGACAACATCCGCCGCAATCTTGTAGGGATGTGGTGTAAGAAGACTCATACTGATGGGAAGGGAAGCCCGGCGCTTAACTCTTCTATGGGTAAAGGAACGATTTCGCTTTGGCTTGATGGTGGTAAAGGAGGTTCGGCCCCCGTGTTAGTGAAGAGGCTTGATTCAAAATTTTCTCGATAGAGGCTTTTGGCCGGGTATCGAACACGCATGGATCTCATGAACACTCTCCTCGCTAAGATATCCCGCCGACGCATCATGGACGAGTGATTCGGGAATGGCTTGTTGAAAATTTTCAAATTTCGGTTAAGCAGGGGGCGTTAGGATTATCGAGGGCTATATCCCCCGCATCAACCATTTCCCACTACTATGTTTTTCAACATCTTGCTTTTCATGACCGTGTCCCTTCACGCGGTGGAAGTTACAAAAGTCATTTTCTTTGTACTCAGAAGGTATGGCGCGAGTGGAATCAAACCCGTAATGAGGTTTAACAGAGGTAAGGTAATGGCTCCCGCTTTAGCAATTTTTCCAAGATGACACTATAGGTTTCTCCCAAGGGAGTGTAGTTGATGGGTTCGGCTTTGTATTTATAGGTGGTTTTTGTGGAGTATCGACGGTGGTTGGGATTTGACCATCACCGCGTGGACAGCTCCTTTGATTTAGAAGAGGTGGACGCGTGAGGAGTGGTGGTATTTGGTTTATCGGTAGAATCAGAGTTCGAAAGTGGAGTTCTTGTTGCGCAACCGCAATTTCTCTCTCCTCTAAGGCTCGAATTTCTAATTTTCGAGCCATAGTAAAGGCCTCACGAATGTACGGAAAGTTTGGATTTGGAGGGTAGGGGAGATGAGCTTAGCGCAGCCCGCGTAAAGAGTTCGATAAGTTCGGCTTGAGGCAAGGCATACGTAAGTTGGTTGATAAGGCCCCGCCATCGTCCAACGAAATCATGCGATAGATTCGCCCTCAAATTGTCGGATGGCATAAAGGTCGGTGATAGATACTTTCTTAGCAATGTTAATGGAGAAATGATCCAAGAAAGATTGGGCTAGTTGTTAAAAGAGAAGATCGAGTGTCAAGTTAAAGCACCGTACCACTCTGTATGGGTCCCGATAAGGACATAGGGAAGGTGCGGAGTAACAAGGCGTCATTATGGGCAATCAAATAACAAGCATGTCTAAATGATCGCAAGTGTTGTTGAGGATCCTCTTTACTATTAAAACGAGTAAATTTCGGCAACTCCCATCGAGGAGGATATGAATGAAGGGGGACAGAGGGTGAATGGGCTCCCAAACTTGTTCGTATGTCAAGGCGCTACGACTTCCCGAAACCGAAGCCTCCAAATTTTGCATTTTGTCCATCATTTGTTTGATGAAATCAGTGGTTGGATGAGATGATGGTGCACCAGAATAGGGATGTCCCATATAAGGTGTTGAGGTTACCGATACGTGTATGGGAATGAAAAGGTAGGCGAGCTTGAGAAGGAAAGCTCGTGGATAGGTGGCAGAGAGCAAGTCATGAATGGAGCAACCTGCAAAAAAGAGATGAGGTAGGGGCAATGGTGGTAACGAAACGTGGGGTCCAAGATTAACAAAAGGAAAGCTAATCGGGTCGTATGAACCTCTCGCACTGCCGGATCGGGAGACGGGCTAGAGATGCAGGAAGCAAGGCGGTATTATCAGGAGGAGTGGGAGCTAAATGAGCAGCTATACTGATAGGCATACCTACAAGGAGCTGACCATCAGGTGTACGGTCAGGGGTATGAGACAAATAGTATTGTACAAATACCGAATTAGCATCCAGAAACTTGGCAAAGTCCTTATCTCCCACAGGAATTTTTGGAACCTCACTGGTATCAGTAGGATTCCCCATAGAAGGTGAAGGGGGTGATTCAGGCAAAGAAACAGAGCAAGCGTGTGAAACCATGGCGGCGGCTTGTTTTCGAGTGATAACAACCATGGACAGCAGTTCACGGTAAAGTTTCAATCTATCAAGAACAAAAACAACCCCAAAATGATGAATTTGGCAAGTTGCTGGTTTGTCAGGGGCTGATGGAGACAGTAACCGATATCGGTTTACTAACCGCTGTCGGTCACAGGGGAAACGACGTCGGTCCCTTAACCGATGCCGGTGTCAAAAATCTAGGATAAGAAGATACAAAGGGCTGCTAATTTGATTTTTAGCAACGTTGAGTATATTTATCAACTTATTGATCACAAAAGACAGAGTATGACAGAGAAAACAGAACAGCAAACAAGCAAGATGCACACGCAAATCCAGAGATTAACCTTAGGGTTAATTTTAATTATTGTGGGCTTATGCCTTTAGACGTAGAATGATGTCAGAATCCTAAACAAGAGACTTAGGGGAAATGTCAAGTTGTTTTGGCTTATAAGGTTACCTCAATCTAAGCGGAGGAATACCATGGAAAAAAGGGGGATGTTTGAGTCATGTGTTAATTGTGAAGTGATTCTATATGTGTTGTGCAAAAGAATGTAAGATTAATTTCCCCGTCAATACCGTGGATATCACCCCCACGTGTACGACCTGTTACTTAATCTATGTTCACTAGAATTGAAAAACAACAGGCAGGAATGCAATGCATGTGTTTTAAAACCCAAATCGAAAGTGATATTCGATGAAGCAAAAGAGATGACTTTTACTAATGCAAGATGCAAAAACAAAGCAAGTTCTTTTACCAGAATAATAAAATACCTTGTGAATATCTCTAGAAGAAGAAAACAGCAAGTATGCTCCCTATATGAAAGCAAGCAAGAAATAAAGATAAACCCAAAATGGGTCCCACCGGGCACAAAATGTTTCACTGAAATGCTTCGCCTTTTTAGAAACAGATAAGGTTAGGGTTAGGAGGAATACCTCGTAGAATGTCGAGATGATGTGCGCGCATCGTAGAGAAAGATCAAAGTTGATCATGAGAACTCCTTTTGTCTCGGGAAGGACTACTCGCAAATAAGAACACAAGACCACAAGATTTGATTAAACAATAAATGAGGAAACCGCCTTGGGCCCAGAAATGTAAAACTTCCTTTCAAGGTGGTCAGCTTCGCTAACGTGAATTAACACAAAAGACTCAGAAAATATCAATTAAATTGCTTGGCCGAACCGGGTAGGGGAAAGGCTGTTTTTCCCGGTTTTTGATCAAAGGAACCGATGTTGTTACCTATAACCGATGCCGGTTACCATCGATAACCGATACCGGTGGGTTCTAGGATCTTCTCGGGCTGGTTGTGGTGTTTGTAATGGCTGGTTTTTGGATAGTATTAGGAAATGGGATGGTTAGAAGCAAAAGAATGACAAGCTTAGAGGCAATGGTACGCTTGGATAATGGATTCAAAACGGATTTGGGAGGACCGTAATTCCAAAAGCATAAGAAATGTTATAATGGAGGACATGCAAGATGTAACTTACTCGGTTTTTACGAAGGTGCAAGTTGATCTCCTTTTGTAAACACGCCTGTATTTTCACTGCCTCTCGCTTGGTCAAGTGAAGATCCGACTCGCTCTCGCCGCAATGCCTCTCTGATCCGTAAATCCTTCGACCGATCTCCAAAATGAAATTCCGATCCGTTGTTTTGGTTTGGGAGCCCATTTACAGGAACCGATGGCGGTTGCGCGTAACCGACGGCGGTCGAGTAGAACCGCATCGGTTAGGAAAAAGTAGGCTATTTTTAGTAAAATAGCCCACCTTCCCCGCTTTTTCTCCCCGAGGGACTCAGCCATGGCTTGGTCAAGTGGCTAGAAGGTCGGCTTTGGGTGCGAGTAAGGAGGCATTAGTTATGGATGTGAGTCTAGACCAAGTCATGGGTCCTAATTAGGTTAGTTTAGGTTAGGGCTAGGTCATGGTGAGGTGGCCAAGTGAGGTGGCGGGTAAGGCGATGTGGATTTATCAATTATGAGGTAATTAATTATAATGAAGTAATTCAAAATGCTCATGTGATGGATCTTGATCTGTGTATTTTCCTTATGTTCATATGTGTGTTATGGGTTTTCTTGATGTTATTTCATGGTTGATTCTACTTTCATTGAGTTGATCATGTTGTTCTATGCTCGAGGTGCATTAGGCTAGGAGTTAATGCTTACATCTTAAATTCCATGAATGGATGCACTTATTTTCTGGTTGTATTACATCCTCGTGTTAAGAAAGAATGTTCTCACGAAGCTCACATAAAGGAGGGGCTCGGTGCCTGTGTGCCCTTGGGTGAGCTTCTAGGCTAAACTGGATGATATGTTGGTGCATGTTTGGGAATGGTTGTTGAGGCAAGAAGTGATTAGAGACTACATTTTGGTTCCATTGTCGGGACCTCTTTTCAAGTTATTGTGAGAATGGTGTGTGATGATAGAGTGCTTGACCTTGGATAATGTCAAAGCATGGTTTAAAAGCATAGAGGATGAGTTTTCTCAAGATTTAATAATGGACCTAAGTTTGATGCACGTAAATGGGTAGAAGAACATTTGTATCATGAGTTATGAGACCTTATTTTGTTATTTTCCAGTGGAGTTGTATGAATGGATTTCAGCATATACATCTAGGTCAAGTTGGTACTATAGACCTTGTGTATGGACCCAAGATGAGTATTAGAAGCTACATGATGCCATCTAACTTGGAACCGTGTTGTTGACCATATGTGGAAAAGAGTGTTGATTAGTTATACCCTAGAATACATGATTTCTACATATTCTTGTCTAGAGATTGTTGAGTTTGAGTTCTTGAGGGAGCCTAGAGGATTGTTTTGTGTGTTATCTCTTTAACCATCAAGATCTTGATCATTACTTTAATTTTGGAAGTCTTTTCCCATGGCTGAATAAACTTCCTCTAAGTGTTGGGTGAGGAAGCTAGAGTGGAGAAAGATGGTGGACCTTGTGGCTGAAAAGGAGAGGGAAGAGAGATGGCTAAAGTATAATGAAGCTCGTGAAAGGGAGTTAGGAAGACAACAAAAAGTTTACATGAGTGATGGAACTATGGAGGTAGATGTTGTGGGAAGGAATTGAGGTTCACGTGGAGGATGTGAACCTAAGCAGTCTATGCTACCCCATCTTGGCAAGCGCGAGAGAGAAACCCCTTCATCTTCTAATGAGAGTATCATTGGAAAGGAAAAGATCCATCGATGCACATGCATATAAATCCACCTAGTGACCAACCCTTAGCTTAGCTTTCCAAATCCAGAGATAAGTATTACTAACCCATTTGGTATTGGTGGAGGTAACCGATCAACACCTAGGAGGTATAAATTTTCATTTGGCACATCTATGGCTGCACAATCATTTCTTGTGTTTGGAGGTATATTTTTTGGAATGACATTTGGGAAAAGTATGGGTACACAAATTTTGGGTATCGCATCTGAAATGATGGGACACACATCTAGTAGTGGTGTAATATAATAAATTGTTGGTGTACAATTTAGCAACACAATGGGGGGACACAAGGTGTGACCACTTCATGACCCTTTCTAGCTACGGGAGGTGGATTTTATGGGTCAAGTGGAGTAGGAGCTAGTGGACCTTTGTGGATCTGGTGGATCTAGGAGGATCACTGGGTTAGGAGAAACATGCATAGGTGGATCTAGTGGATCTAGTGGTGGAGGCAACACCGGAGGGAATCAAGGTTCGGATCAGGTGGGAAAGGACCTCAACCACCTCAATAAGTATTTTTGAAATGTTATTTTTACCATATTACAAAGGTGTTGAGAATGTTGCAGAACATGTACACAAATGTGATCTTGCTATGGTGCATGAAGGGGATCACTACCCCGGAATGGAAGGAAAGTCAGTTTGTACAAATGTTTGAAGGGCACGCACATATTTGGTATCAGAAATATGACCCCACTAGATAGTAGTAGATTATACCGTGCTTTGTAATGCCTTCTTATCCAAATTCCATATTCCTGAGTTTGAACAGAAGAGAATTAATGCACTAAAGGAGATTCAACAAGGTATGGCAGAGAGTGTGGGAGTATGATGCACATTTTAAAACTCTCTTATCAAAATTGTCTTATGATATTCATCCTTCTCAACATGCTCAATGGTTTTTTGAGGACTAATAATGCCCTTCAGAGAGACTTTTGCATAATACTTTCACATACCCACGCAAGGCCTTGGAGGCTTCCCTACTGTGTTGAGGATGTAGGAAGTGTGGATACTAGTGTTAGTCCTTTTCTTGAAGCTCATATTGTTGCCATGGCAAAAACTAGAGAATTTATCTACAAACTCGGCACATGAGACTCACAGTGGCCTATGGTGCATGGATTGTGGGGTAGAGGGGCATACAAAGGATAGTTGTCCTCAGAGATCAGTACATGTGTGATAATAGTAGACTATGATATTTTCCATGGGGATCATGATGCAAGTAGGTGTCCACTACTACAATGCATGATCCGTAAGAATGTGTCTTGCTTATTACAAGATTTACACCTCTACTACTCATGACACTAAGGATTGTAGATTAATTGACTAGATACATGATGCCATTGATATTGGTGTGTGCCAGACTAGTGTTGCAAATAATTCCAAGGATGATGGTCATCATTATGAAGAGTTCACAAATGGTGGAGTTCATGGGAAGAGGATTTCATGGAGGATTTAGAGGTCATGGAAATCATGGAGGTGGAAGAAGTGAATTTCCTGTGGGACCTATTATAACTATGGGTCCACATAACATTACAAGCATGAATGCCCTGACCTACTACAATTCTCTTGGTGTGGAAAGAAGCACAAGTATGAGGAGTTCCCAGAGTTATTTGAGCACATGAGCCAGCAATAATGAAGGATAAAGGCATAGGGAATGGTAAGCATGTGAAGAAGGATGACTCACAATGGATGTAAAGGGTGGCACGTGTGAGTCAGAGTTAGAACCTATACTAGTGACAACATGAGATGAGGATGCATGCGCTAGGAAATACCAAGTAAGGTCCATTCATCACAAGAGAAGAGGTGGTGCATGGGAAGTATCCAAGGATCCTACTCATCAAAAAGAGGTTTATCAGAGACCATGGATGTGATTCAAAGCCTACAAGGAGAGATCTAGTGCCTAAAGGAGAAATCAGATAGTTAGAGCAAAGGAAATGCATTGAGGCTCCATAGAAGGATCTAGATGAAGTCAAGGAAGTATGAAAATGTTGAGGCAAGAGAATATCATCCCTTTACTAGGGAATGGTTATGGAGAAATTACCATGCACACTTTAGAGAGAGCATGAGTGACAAGTTTTACATGCTAACCTTCCCCCTCACACCATTGATTATGATAAGGAGATTACCTTGAATGCAGTAGTCGATGATGGATCTTATAAGAAATATTCTGATAGACATGGGTGTGGAGGTTAATGTTCTCACCCTAGATGCATGAAATCAAATGGGAAGGCCCCCATTACAACCATCCTCAAATGTGTTATATATGGCTAACAAGACAAAGGTGATTCCCATTGGTGTCTTGAAGGATGTTGTTATCACTATCCAAGGGAAAAATTCACTAGAGACTTCAAAGTCTTGGCACTAGCTTGAGGCAAAAAACTTTCCAGCATTACTTGGGTGCCCCTGGTGCTATAAGAATAATGTGACCTAAGGTTCAATAAGGGATACATAAGTTTTGAGAACAAAGAAGAATGGGTTATCATCCCCTTGACCGATGGGAAGTTCAGCACCCTATATTGAGCCCTTGGGAGAAGAATCCCTCGATAGAATCTATGTGTGTACTATCAGGGACCCTGAGGTGATACACCCTATAAGGAGTTATTCAATAGTGGGAAGATACTCAATCTATGAGTGATACCACTAGTGTAGCATGTGACAATTGGGTGCACAAGGACATATGAGTTAATTGGGTAACAATTGTGAGGCTCTATTACAAGGGTGATGAAGGCACACCCACTTAGGCATTTGAGAGGAAATTAAATTATTGAGCTACACTAGGGAAGGAAACCTTGATGTTTTCCTATGAGCCATGGAATCCCAGTTGAGATGTGAGATCGAAAGGTGAAGCATGCTTATCTACACGTTACGTGGGACCGCAACACGATGGTGGGTGATGCACCAGGACAATCTTCTAGAATGGCATGAGGTGAGGAAACACTCTCTATTAGATTCTTCTAGAGAAATGCCTACTAAAATATGTGGCTATGATGGAGGGGCACCCACCTCAGAACATGTTCAAGAATGTGAGAGAACATGGATGGGAGGTGCGAGAAGATTTACCCCCTTCCTCTGGGTGCACAAGTTTTATTCCACACTACAAGGTTATGTGTGTATGGTACGTTCATTTGGAATTACGTTGTCAGATAAGGAACTAGTGAGAGTTAATAGATGACTTGATTCAAACCTTTGAATATCAAAGTACTAAGCCATTGGTGAATGGTGTTGAGGTTTTAAGCACCTAACTATGGGAGATAATGTCATGGCTTGAGGATAGAATTTTGGAATTATTGGGAGAACCTAATTTGGAGGCACATTTTGATGTGGAGGAACCAGAGGAACTACAACTTGAGTGTGCCTACATGGAGAAAGAGAAGGGAAAGTTGGTCTATGTGATAGATGGTGAGGAAGTGGAGAACTTGGATGTTAACCATACTATGGGTACACGTAAGGTAATGAGATAGTGTTGATGAGAAAGTGTGTGCCTACCATGAACCTCTCAAAAAAAGAAGGTTAACATTGGCTCAGATATGGAACCTAAGGAGGCTACTATCGGGGATTACTGGTCAGAAAAGGAGGTTTCAAATATCATTGATCTATTACATGAGTTTTAGGATTTATTTCCACATGGGTACCATGAGCTTAAGGGAGTTCACCACTCTTTAGGGGAGATCAGATCAAACTAAAGGAGGGAGCGTGCCCAATTCAAAAGAGACCTTATAAATGAATCTAAATCTGTGCATCCGGTCAAGGAAGAGATAGACAAGATGATCACTTTAGTATCATTGAAGTTGTTGAGGAATCGAATGGATAAGCCCAATGGTCATTAACATTAAAAAGGATGGGAGGATAAGGATCTATGTTGATTACATGGATTTGAATGTGGTATGTGTCATTGATCCCTTTCCAACCCCTTTCAAACTCAAGAGATCCTTTTAAATTGGTGGAGAAATTCATTCACGGATGGCTTCTCGAGATATCATCAAGTTAGGATTGCAAAGGAGGACCAAGAAAAGATAACATTTCACCACTGAATGGGGAATTTTTGCATAAAAATGCCTTTTATGATGTTCTTAAGAATGTACATAGCTTGTGGATTTTAGCATAGTTAAGGCATTTCACATCTTCATCCATAATTTTCCATCCAACTTAAGTCTACCTTGATGAATGGATGATGAGTGAAAGACCATCCGACCTAGGTTAGTGAAAAATGATGATTGGTCATCCAACCTGGTTGAATGTTCATCCATAGTTGCCATATCCTATTATAGAAATTATAACTTGTCTCTGCAAGTCCACTGGGTTGATGATAGATTATAATATATGATCATCAATCCCATGTTGGAAGGCTGGTTTGATCAACACTAATGTCTATAAAAACTATTCCAACCTAGGTTAACAACTAGGTTAGATCTAATTTATGGATAGGTTGACAGAGAGAGAGAGAGAGAGGTTGGATAAGGTTAGAAATATGGGTTGGAAAATTTGGAATCGGATGATAATTCACTTAACAAGAGGTTGATGTATGGTCATCCAACCCGATGTTGTGTTCCATGGGAGATGGTGAGCAATAGATGGATGATTTGGTTAGATGGTTGGGTTAGATTTGGGTGTCCCAAAAATGGGTTGGATGATTGGGTTGACAAATTGTTGCACAAATGGGTTGGAGGCTAGGTTGAATTGGCTTATGGTTGGATGGTTGGGATTGGTTAGATGGTTCAAAAGGATTGCTAGGTTTTGATTGGGTTAGATGATAGGGTTGGATGGCTAGGTTGATGATCGGGTTAGAAAAGGCAATAATGAAGACTATTACAACCTAGGCTGTTCAACATCCATTTATCATATGTCAGTACCTAAAAGGATGGTATCCAACCTAAGTTATATGTAAAGGAAATGAACAATTGAACCTTTTCAATGATTTTCCATGAATTAGCTTTTTATTATTTCCATTGATCAAAAGTCAATTTTGGATATTTGATGTTACCAATTCTAAACTATTTTTTCCTAGGGGGTCTCAAAATGAACCATGATTCATGCCTTTCCAACCCATACTTTCACTTTGAGATACTTTGAAGTAGATGGATTCATGCGAGATCTATTCATTCAATTCGGGATGGCTTCTAAGGATGTCATCAAGTTAGGATAGAAAAATGGAGGACCAAGAAAAGGTTGTTAAAACTTTCTCCATTATCTCGTATCATGAGGAATTTTTTTCCTACAGGTCATACCTTTTGGACCGAATTGACCCCTATTCATGTTTTCACATTTCATTGTAGTCCGTTGAATTTCAAGACTTCATCCCTAAGTTTCTTCAAGTTACCTTGATGGTCTGAGTTTTAAGATGCTCATGAGACTAGTGATGGACCATTTGGAAATCTTTCCCTGTGATTGATGTTCGAGATATTCCAATAGTTGTGCATATCCCTCAATATCAATAAATGTCTCTTTTCCATATCCATTTAGAACCTTGTAGGTGCATATCATTGTAAGAAGGCTTGACTTTTGGATCCTTTAGGAAAGTTTTTATTTTAGGATTGGAAGAACCCATGATCTTGTTGAGGAGTGTGTAGATTCACTTGGGAGTCCTTTTTGGGGGACTACAAAAAGTGGAGAACTTGAATGTTAACCATACTATGGGTAAAATGAGGTAATGGATAGTGTTGATGAGAAAGAGTGCTCCTCCCCTTTGACTTTTGAACCTCTCAAAATACATAAGGTTAACATTGGCTCGGATCTCAAAATTCACCTAAGGAGGCTACTATTTCTTATTAGTTAGAAAAGGAGGTTTCAAAGATCATTTATCTATTACATGACTTTCAAGATTTATTTTGGCGTAGGTACCATGAGCTTAAGGGATTTCACCACTCCTTAGGAGAAATGAAGATCAAGTTAAAGGATGGTGTATGCCTAATTTGGAAAGAGACCTTATCTAATGAATCCAATTCTACGTGTCAAATTCAAGGAGGATATTGACAAGATGATTACATCAAGCATCATTGATATTGTTGAATTTAAAAATGGATATTTCGATGGTCATCAACATTCAAAAGATTGGAGGATAAGGATTTGTGTTGAATATAGGGATTTTAATGCGGTATGTATGTGTTATTGACCCTTTTCCAACCCCTTCACTAAGAAGATCCTTTGGAGAAGTAAATCTGAGACATCTATTAATATCATGGATGGCTTCTTAGGATATCATCAAGTTAGAATTGCAAAAGGAGAGGACCAAGAAAATGACAAATTTTTTTACCACTCGAGCAGGGGAATCTTTTTTTTACACATTTTATATCTGTTATGCTTTTATGCTTATGGACTAAAAAATGTGCTCGTTGTGTTTTAACACATTATGGTGCAGGAATTTCAAGACTTCATACATAAGTTTCTTTAAGTCTACCTTAGTGACTAGGATGAAAGGTCATATGGACTAGTGAATGAACATTGTGAAAATTTTGAAGTCTATGTTTGAGAGATGCCATGCCAACAAATGCATATATCCCTCAATATCAAGAAATGTCTCTTCGTTACTCCATTTGGAACCTTGTTGGGGCATATCATATGTAAGGAAGGCTTGCTAGTGGATCCTACCAAAGTTTTTGTTATTATAGGATTGGAAGAACCCATCGGCTTAAAGCACATTGGATCACAAATTCCTTGGGCATACAAAGTACTACTGAAAAATTTATTAGGGGTATGCCAAAATCATCGTGTGCACTGAGAGGATTGTTGAAGAATGAATGTACATTCCATTGGGGAGAGGCACAGTAGATGGCGTTTAACACATTGAAGAATAGGCTTATCACTATGCCCATATTAT
The DNA here is from genome assembly GCA_018340775.1 of Taxus wallichiana var. yunnanensis. Taxonomy (NCBI): domain Eukaryota; kingdom Viridiplantae; phylum Streptophyta; class Pinopsida; order Cupressales; family Taxaceae; genus Taxus; species Taxus wallichiana. The sequence continues at coordinate 692,616,508 of CM031242.1, read as the reverse complement.
GCTTTCCTTCCTAGGATAAGCCTTTCCATGTGCATGTTGATGCCTCAGGGATGGCCATCAGAGTAGTGTTAGCACAACCTAGTGAAGGGACTGTTGATCACCCTCTTTTTTTGCAAGTAGGAAGTTGACACTAGCAGAGCAGAACTATACTACTACTGAGTGTGAGGCATTATCAATGATCTACACTACAAAAATTTAGGAAGTATCTACTAGAAACACCCTTTATATTCTACATAGACCACATGGTATTGAAGTACTTGGTAAACAAAACCTTTTACAAGGGCGCATATGCATAATGGGTCCTATTATTTCAAGAATTTGAGTTTACGGTTGTTGTAAAACTAGGTAAGAGTAACTTGGGACCTGACCATTTATCAAGAATTGACTCAGGAGGATCATAAAAGCATTGAGGATATAATGTCTAGATGCACAACTATTTAGGCTATGACACACACCCTCTAAATTAGAGGATATTGTTGTGTTTCTCAAAAAAGGTATGGCACCAAAGGAAATGAAGACTTTGGAAAGAAAATAGTTAGCTATACGCACCATGCCCTACATATTAATTGGAGATTTATACAAATTAGGTCATGATGAGATTTTACACCGGTGCATGTTAGAACATGAGCACATTGCAATCATGGAGGAAGCACACAATGGGATTGTAGGAGGACACTATGCAGGGAATTCCACCACGTGGAAAGATTCTACTAGCAGGATTTGGTGGGAAAGAATCTACCAGATTGTATTGAGTTTTTTCAAGGCATGTGACCATTTCCAGTGCACCTTGGAAAACTAGGAAGAAGAGATGAAATTCCCTTGAGACCGATAGCTAGCACATAACCATTTGAGAAGTGGGCGATTGATTTTGTAGGACTGATTTCACCTACTACGTGAAGGACTAGTTCACGCTATATCATTACTTGCACTAATTACTTAACAAGGTGGGTGGAGGTAATGCCTACGAAGGATTACACAAACCACAACAACAAGATTCCTGTGGGAAAACATAATCAACATAGGTATGGGTGTCCTTTAAGCTTGACTAGTGACATAGAGGCACACACTTTTTGAATGAGATGGTCAGGATTTTGTTAGTAGAGTTCATGGTGGCCCATCACAAGACCACCCCTTATCACCCTCAAGCTAATGGAACCATTGAGGCATTTAACAAGATACTAAGTCACACACTGAACCAAAATTTGTGATGTGGGAGACAAGATTGGGATGACAAAGTCTCATCCATACTATGGGCATATAGAAAACCTATAAGAGATTGAACAAGGCCACACTATTTCAATTGGTGTTTGGTGCGGAAGCTATTTTACTAGTAGAATTTATGCTACCATCTCTATGAATAGCATGCATGCACATGGAGGATTAGCTGAGAAAAGCACTACAAGAGCACATGGAGAAGTTAATGTATTGGACAAAGGTGATCACTTACTAGGTGGATTCAAAATACTAGAAGGTGTGAAAAAAATCATGGCATGATCATCATATCAAAAAAAAACAGTTTGAGGTTGGGAAGATGGTCTTTCTTTATGACTCTAAATTTCTACGCCACCCTGGGAAACTAAAAGTCCATTGGTTAGGACCATACATCATCTCGTACATCCTTGATTCTGGCATGTGTTAGTTATAAGTACTTGATGGGATGAGGTTACTAGGTTACTTCAATGGGAGTAGGTTGAAGCCCTACTATAAATAAGGCTTCGTGTAGTAAAAAATAAGGCAATATTTCCAATTAGATTAGATTTCCTTCTAGTACTTTTTCCTTTTGGTTGTTTCCTTTGTCATTTTTTAATTTGGTTTTACGAATTTGTGTGCATCGTAGCTAATTACATTGTAAGAGGTTATATGCATGGGGACCATGCATACATTTTTGTGTGAGGTGAAGTAGCAGATATATTGAACATGGTTGACAACAAAATCTTCGACAGTGGACTATTGGGAAAAATTAACGTGAAGATAGAAGAATGAGCAACATGATGGCTAAGGTGTGTAAATTCATGTGGTTATGAAGGTGGGTTGAGAGAAGTCTAAAGACCACAAAAAGGGAAGGATCACATGGTATAACATAAGGTAGGCAGCACCATGGGGAACTACTTAGTAGAAAACAGAGGTTATGTACTTTGGCACGATGATGCACATGAAGGAGGTCTATGGCATTTTAGTGGTATTGGAGCACCAGAAGGTTATAGTTGTAAAAGCATGAGGGGAAGTCACAAGTAATTTATTTAAGTGAAATAAAGTGATTTATCAAAAAGTGACATTAGGACACATGGTCAGAGGAACTCTAAGGCATCGATAAAGTATAAATAAGAGGTAAGAATAGTCATTTTGAACTACTTTTCTTTAAGAGAATTGATTTTTACTCCCGAGCTTGAAGTGTGATGAGGGTTTTACAAAGAAGAATGACACAAAGAACTATCACAAACTAGTGGACTTGTGCAAAGTTATAGTGTAATCTTGTGGCATAACAAGGAGGGAGAAGACAACAAAGGAGGAAGGAGGTTGTGTGAAAGAGAAGCGGGGAAGTTGTTGAGTTAGGGAGAAAAAAGGGATCAATGCACCTAGGGCATGAGGGAAATAAGGAGGAAGATGGCACTAAAGAAGGATCAAAAAAGAGACCGGTGGTGGAAAAGGAGGATCCCGTGGAAATTTACTTAGAAATGCAGTACCCTCTTGAGTTATCAAGGCAGAAAAGTGGAGCTCAAGCTATACAAATGCAAGATCAATGAATATAACCACAGAACATCCAATAATGAAAAGATGATGTAGGAAGACCTAGTATCAGACACTCCAATGATGGATGAGCTTGAAACCCTAAGGTTGATGACTCGGTGCAACAAGAGTTACAAAATACTAGAGTTTTGTAGCTATGGGAGTTTCCTTTCTTTCCAAACCCACCCCATTTTTTAGGTGGTTAATGTCATGGGTGCACGAAGACTTATTCTACTTCATGGGAAGAAGAATGAGGATCACATGCCATTTGATTTATGGTTATAGGCCTACGTGAACACTAGAGAGGATATGGCACTTGATTTATGTGCCACTACCAAGATTGAGGAGATGGCAAAGAAATTGAACTACGAGAAGGGAGGTAGGGCACATGTAATTATAGATCTTCTAGACCCAACATTAAGAGTCACCTCCTATCATTATTTATAAATTGGGTGCATGTTAGAAAGGTGGAAAACATTAACCAAGGTTCTTGTACGTGGCCTATAGGGTGTCCAAGAGGGCACACTACAATTTTCCCAATTTATTACAAATGGCATTATCGAAGAGGCGCGGGTGCAAAATGAGGTAGAGAAAAGATCACATGGGGCTCCATCCTATTATTGATCATGTTCTAGGAGATTGGTGTCCCAAATAGAACTATATGGGAACATTTGGGTTCACCCACCCACACACACATCCCCTGCAGTCCAATTCACAAAGTTCACCTACGATGGGACCATCTCGAGTGCTTACAAGGCTCGGATGAACATGTGGTTTGAGTGATTATGAAGATTTTGAGAATGAGTGGTGCATTCCCATGAGTTACCACAAGTTGTTGGGGACCAGGTAAAATTTTTCATTACACAACATTTTTTTCTAGAAAAAGTTTATGATGGCCAAGGGAGAGATGGGGCCATGGTGTAAGCTCCCCTTCACTTTCATGAGCCAAATATATGAAGTACACCATCAACTGGATCAAGGATACAAAAGTTTTATTTTTGATGTAGAAAAGGTGGATGTTGATGTCCACATGTTACACACTACATACAAGTATGGCACTTGACCTACCTATATCAAATTTTGGAGCCAAACCTTCTAGACTTGCCCCCAAGTCAGTGTTACCATCAATGGATACATCCATCGGGTTTTCATATAAGTTGCCCCCAAACACAAGGGAGGAATTGAGGTGGAGGTTACAACTCCCCTTTCCAAATCCATGGGGAATGCCAATCCCACCCATGAAATTAGTACAAGAAGAAGAAGAAGAAGAAGAAGAAAGATGAAGGGAAGTTAGATACTTCTAGGAAGAGGAAGTACTACACACATGATAGAATGGTAGCAAGGGTGCCAACACTTTGGTATAGGGTGGCACTAAGGCCTCATTTCCAGGCACAAAGGGAAAGAATAAAGAAGGAAGGAAGAGGAGGAAGAGAAGGAAGATCCTAAAGAAAAGAGACAAAGACACATGACGCATCAAGCCCCACAATAGGCTTAGAGGAAGGAAGGAGAGAAGAAGACCCCACCACTTTCAAGGTAGAATTGGAAGTGGAGTTAGAGGGGTAAGAAGTTGAGGTGAGAGGCCATGGATATGGGAAAGGTGTGAGAAGAAGGGGAGGAATATTCTATAGGGGAGAGAAGAGTCCAGTGTGAGCCTCTACACCTCAGACCACCAACCCAAGGGGAGATAAAGGGGACTCCTTTACCATAAAGGAGGATAAGGGATTCACCCTGGGGTGAAGAAATAGAGGAAAAAGTGCAAAGCTACAAGGAAGAGGTGGACACCCATGTCCCCACATATGGACTTTGTGGATGACCCCACAAGGTCCTATGCGAGATTCCAGGCCACCCTCCCACCAGAGAAAACTTTATGGATGGGATTTGATGGATCAAGAAGGGGGTGTGCCCAAACAGAAAGATGCTTAGTTGGAGCATGCACTGCCACTCCAAAGAGCTTGAGTTTGAGGTCAATGATCATGTGATCAAGACCATTCATTTGAAGAAGAAGGGAGGAGAAGTATACAAAGTGGTGGATCCTAACCACCTAACAGATGAGTAGGATGTAATGCATTATAGAATATTTCTTCAGAGGTGATCCGGTGTAGTTTGGATGCAGAGGACCACTACTTGAACCAATCACATATAAGAAGAAAATAAAGGAGAAATAAATAGATAGATTGCACCAAGGGTTAAGGGAGAAACAAGCATGAATAAAGGAGGCATATGACCGAGCTGATGCCCTCATAAAAAGCATCCTAGGACAATGTCCATCATTGGTGAGGTGAGCCAGGCCAGGGACCAATTATGGGGATGAAATGGAGTACCTCGAGGACCTCATAGGGATGTTACTCATTAACATCAAGGATGGTGTGGGCCCCATAACTATAGAGCTCACAAAGGAAAAATAAGAGAACAAGGTCACCATTGAAGCCTTCAGATCACTGAGTTGGAAGACTTGCTCTCCCAACTCAAGGAGGAAAATATACTAGTAGATAGGGGCTTCAATAGCTATAGAAAATGTGAGCCAATCATCGATGCATGGGTAATAGAGGAAGAGGCAGCCCTCAAATTTTTACAGGAGACCATCCCCACTAATAAGGTAGAGTACACATAGTTGGTCATTAACAAATCAAGACAAAGTGCGAGAAGCTAGACTTTAATCAAATTGGAATTATAATCCGAGACTCCATCACTAAACGGATGGATGAGTTTGAGGATTTTGTGTGGGGATTTAGGGTGGCTATCAACACATTAAAGGGGAGGGTGGAAGAAATAATCCTAGACCAGGTGTCATTGTCATAGGTGAAGCCAAGAGGAAAAATTTGCTTATCGAATTGAAGGCCTAGGAGAAATTGAAGGATGAGATAGATGTGGAATTCCCTGAACTCCTCTAGTTTTCACGTAGCATCCACCCCCATTCCTCAATTCTTTAATGCAGGTGTTTCACCAATAATTTTATGCTTTCTAGGATGAAACAGATAAAGGGTAAATGGTTAAGGAGGAATACCTGTGAAGCGAAGGTGGAAGGTAGAATGTGCATGTTGTTGACATTATCCAAGTCAAATGTAGAGAGATCCTTTTTGTCTGGGAAGGACTACCTATAAATGCAAAGAAAGACCACAATATAGTATTAAATAGAGATAGACAGACAGTGGGACTTAGCGTATGCTAGATCTAGGAAGCATGGTGCTTCCTAGAAAGGTTGTCAATCCACTATTTAATAACAATTTAATGTAAACACGAAACTGAAATAAATAGGTCATATTGCAATGTAATGATTTAGGTTTCTCATACACACAATGAACTAGATTTTATGCTAGATATAAAAAATAACACTAAATCTAATTAGAACCGGGGTTTGTTCAAGTCAGGAAGGTCTCAGTAAGGGTCTGAGGTTGGTGGGTTGAGGTCTAGGCTGAATTTGGGTGAATGGGAGGCTATCTGGTCTAAGAATATTATTAGCCATAGAGACCGATATCAATTAGATGAATGATCTTTGGTATAGGAGAGGAAATGATGACGGTCGGTAAAGCCGACGACGTCGATAGGAGTAATAGGTGATAAACTATTAAAATTGAGGTTTTAGGTTTAGCCTCTCTGTGATTACACAAAGAGTGAGGGTGGTATGGATAGGGTTGTAATATGGCTAAGAAGACTCAAGAATGCTAACAAAGAGGTTAAGAAGGGTGAAAAGGCTTGGGATGGTTGAATAGTGGGTTGGTGAGAAGAAGGTGATATATGAGTAATGGAAGAAATCAAATGCCAAAAGAAGTAAGAGATATACACTTGAATAATCACAAGTGAAGAATATCACATTACTTGTTATTTTGTGGATCTTGTGGATGGATATGGTTGGTGATTGATCGGTGGAGAGATGCTTAGGTCCAAAGTACACGTAAGTGCGGCATGTGTGATTCCGTGAGTATTCGATGCTATGGAAGAAGAACCAACTAATTTTCTTGTATTATGGTTATGTGTTTTGTCATCTGGATGTAGAAAGACTTTAAGATTTGAGTTTAAATGTAATAAGGCTCTAATAACTAAATGAACAACTTGGGTGAAGAGTTTTGAAAGTGTATATAAAGTGAAGTTAAACATACATAAAAATAGATTACACAACTTGCAATCATACATTTATTTAATCAAATTCTTTAAATCAAATTTGTTCTTTTGATCTATCTGATAACATCCATGTAAGCCATGTGTGGCTGAGAAGGGTGTATCCAGATCTCCACGATCTCCCTTCGCCACTACTTCGAGTGACAATGCTTACTAGCATTTTGGCTCAACCTTTTTTTTAGGTCATGGGAACCATGTGAAAGTCCTTGGGTCTACCACGAAGCTAGTTTTCCAACTTCGTATTCCGGTATCCGACCATTTCCTACCTCATGTTCAGTGTTCAACTTCCCATGATCAGGTTACTGGCAATTTTAATTTAATTGGAGGACTAGGTGATCAGACAATGCACAACCATCAATGCATTACTTTGGCCAAAGTTTTCCACCATGTGCAAGTTACAGCTAAACTCAAGACAACACACTAGTCTTATGAGTTTAAGTCTTCCGCCACCTCACAACTATCCCTTTCACAATTATCTAGATCTTATAGTTTGTATTTACTTTATTTCCAATTTAACCTATCTTGCAAGAGTTTATATCGAGATAAATGCCAAAGGCCAACTAGGATCATCATGAGATAAGTACATTCATTGAAATGTATCTATTTCAGCATTTCATGTACTTATCCCTTAATATGCCTAATGGATCTTTTCATCTATTTATCTTCCCATTTAGTTTCTCTTTTCCTGATGCTTGGTTTTTTTTTTTAACCTTAAATTACCTTTTACAACGATACTCTTCCATTCTCTATACAACAAGATTTACAATCTTATCATATTAATACCAAGTTTACCGAAAGGCCGAATTAAATATATATTAAAACATGTATATTTAATTATTCCTTCGATTAGCTACGCCACTAAATAGCTTATTTAATTTAGAAATTAAAGACAATTGATTGTTACAATAATTGCCCAATTATCGGCTTCATACATTGACAAATATCAAATAAATAAATTTAACAATTTATGATAAGTAAGATTTCTTACTTCTAGTATTTATCATTTACTCATATTGAGATATTATTACATACAAGGTAATCATCTCTTTATTAAAATCATAAATTACATATGCCGTTAAGGTGAAATATATAACTATTATGGTAACTCTCACATAGTGAGGTTTGAATATTAACAATGGGTCCAAGATCCCAATAAATTTAGTCAAAATTCTGGGATATCATCCTTCTACAAATTGAAATCCAAGTATCTCATTTAGATCCATGCTACGATAAAACTTCACAAGACATGAGTTTCCGCATATCCGAACGTGATGGCTAATTGTCCTGCAAGACTGGAGTAGTGGTATGTTGTCAGTTCAAAATGAACTGGCATGAATATTGCCTCCATTTTCTGATGCAATTATTTAATAAAATATGAAACGATATACATGTTATTTTATCAACAAACGTATGGTAATACAACGGAGAATGTATTATTACATGTTTTTCATCAAGATACAACTATGAATGTACACAAATAGAACAACCAATTTCTATTTCAGCAATCATGTTTCACTCTAATCACAAGGATCAAGACATAATCAAACCATAATCATTCAACATCCAAATTCTGATTAAACCACAAGCAAATCATGCTTCACATGGTACATATTCAACTATTATTTTTCTTACCTTCCAATCAACAAACAACTTAACAAAACTATCTGAAAATCATCATTTCCAAATACCAATTAGACATATTCCCTCTAGGTAATGAGCAGCTCTATAAAACACACAATAACTTTATTTCAAACAATCAAAATACATTTATATATATATATAGGAACAATCCAACTAAACAATGTAAAAACACCTCTATTAAATCATTTTAACATGTTCTTTCAGGTAACCGATAGATCAACAAAAAAATTGACCCACATACCACAAGATGATAATTTTGAAGTCTATTTGCATAGAATAACAACAATAAGTTTCTAACACTTCCAGTAATGAAATCCTTTAAGAAAAACTAAGTCATCTTACATAGACTATTAACACTAATTTATTTTTCAATCAGGTAATAAAATTATACCTACAGAAAATCAACTTGTACATATCCAAATCAGTTCATTCCAACATTAATTTCTTTTCTATTTAGAAATTATTAGAATCCGAAGCAAATATATCAGGCAAAATGATGAAATACCTGTAAAAACATTTTTCACACTACCCAGAAATCACTTTGCTCATACAAATAAATTATTGTTTGACTGTAATAAAACCCAGAGGTAGAAATCGATTTGGGTTTCCAGAAATCAAATTTAAATAGAAAATAAAATAAAATAAAAATTGATTAGGAACACCCATCTATTTTTTTTTCTAGGTTTAGCTAAAACCACACAAAGGAAACTTAAGAGAATACATAATCCATCAATTTCCTTTTTAGATTTCATTTCCAAGCAATTAAATCAGAAGTTGTCCACAAATTCATTTAATTGCCATTTAAAACAGAATGTGTATTTCCTCATTATTTACAAATAATGCTGCAGAGAAAGGAGAAGATATTCATGCCTGAAGTAAACCTAATCAACAACCTCTTACTCTTCCCACTCCAACAAGTTGAATCCTTCTTTCCTCCAAAACTCACGCAGTATCCTCCAAGAGAAGAATGAAAATAAACAAAGGAGAAATAAAAGAAAAAAATAATGAAGAAACTATACTATAATGGAGAATTTTTGGGCTTCCCAATGTTGCTTCATGCATCAATGCATGCCACATACTTGGTGTTAGATGAAGGCGTGTCCCTTTCAAAACTCTCAGATTTTAAATATTAAAATATTATTATTATTATTCTTTTTAACTTTTGATTTACATGCCAAATCCTTTTAGGATTTAAATATATAATTTCACAAATTAATAATGCATTTTTTTTTAATTTTTATTTTAATTGATACCTAACTTTAATGGTAAAATTAATCATCATAATATAAGTCCACATATTGCCAACAATATGTTATCGTAATAATTATTCGAATTCCCATGTTCCATATAAAACATTCAAACAAATGAAAATCACCAAGTCCGTAAATAATAATAATTCAAATATTCTCATAAAGTTGGTTTGATATAGCATTGTCAAATAAAATAGAGGCAATATTCATCACGGTCATTGCAAAAAGTCAAACAAAACAAAAGATGACCAAACCGATTAAAATAAAGTAACCGAATACAAATAACCAAAAGATTCACTATCATTTATGAACCATTTTACCTATGATTAAGGCCTAATCATGTTTTAGGAAGGATCATCAAGGTGGGTGCGGGGTTATTCGTTCCACAATGTCATGCCCCGCAAGCAAAGTCAGTGGGGTCATGATACGACGAACCAAATGAATTTTACACCCAATGATGATCTCGTCTAATCTTGTTTAGACTTAACCATAGTTAATTTAACTTACAAGAAATTTTGGGATGTTACATACTCCACCCCTTAGAATAATCATCGTCTCGATGATTTCAGGATAAATAGAAAACTAAACCCATCATTCATTTGTTGCATTAATATATTTCAAATCAGCTTAAAATTTGTATCAATATCATTTCAGCTGAATCATAAAGGTCACAACATCCCTTATATATCTAGAAAATCAGTCACATAATCTGTAGACATAACACATTACTGCTTAAACGACATATTTTCCAGGTTCATTACAAAATCTTCAACAATAACTATTCATCAAAAAGTACCTTAGTTCCAATATTCAGTTGTAAGCTTATCTACAGGATTTTCTTATCTACCTCTTTTACGTAAAAAAACTGAATTTAGCACTATAACAAAAATATATTCTTAAAAATCAGTCAAACAGATGCGAAAAGTAGTCTGGATATCTTCCAGATTCTCCCAAGTGGCACTTTCTTCAGAATATTGGTCCCACTGGACCTTACATTGTGAAACCTCATGGTTTTTCAAGTGCAACTTGCGGGTTTCTAGTATCCTTATAGGCTCAACCGCGATTACCCCTAGATCCAGAACCTGCAATGAATCCCAATTAAGTACATGTGTTAAATTAGGTACATATTTCTTAAGCAAGGATACATGAAATACATTGTGCATCCTGGATAGAGCGGGAGGCAGTGCTAGCTTGTAGGCTACTGGTCCAATGACCTCTAGGACTTCAAATGGTCCTACAAACCTAGGAGATAGTTTGGCTGACCTACCAAATGAAATGGAACTCTTTTTAGGTTTGACCCTAAGAAAAAATTTATCTCCCACGTTAAATTTTCTGTCAATTCTTTTTAAATCTGCATAACTTTTCTATCTATTTGTGGCCTCTTTCAATCTTTCTTGGATTAATTTAACCTATTTTTCCATTTCCAACAGCATTTCAGGTCCAATTAGTACTCTATCTTCAGGATTATCCCAACTTATTGGTGTTCTACACCTACGACCATATAAGGCCTCAAAAGGAGCCATCTGAATGGAAGAATGGTAGGTGTTATTATAGGAAAATTCAACCAAGGGAAGATACTCTTCCCATTTGTATTGCTGATCCATGCAATACATTCTTAGTAAATCTTCTAACACTTGATTTACTCTTTCAGTTTGACCATCAGTTTCAGGATGGTAGGCAGAACTTATGTTCAGTTTTGTCCCTAAGGCAACATACAAAGTCTGCCAAAATCTGGAAGTCATCCTTGAGTCCCTGTCTGAAATTATTATTTCTGGAACTCCATGTAATCGAAAACTTCTTGCACAAACCTTTTTGCCAGTATGGGTGAATTATCCTTTAAATTACTTGCTATAAAATGTGCCACTTTAGTTAACTTGTCTACAACTACAAGTATAACATCATGTTTATTTTGGGACATAGGTAGACCTTGGACAAAATCCATACTTATAACTTGCCACTTATATTCTGGCACGTTGTGAGGATATAATAATCTTATTGGATGTGAATGTTCAACCTTTACTTGCTGACATTCCAGGCATTGTGAGACATAAAGAATCACATCACTTTTCATCTTTTTCCAGAAGTATTGCTTTTTGATGTCCGCCATCATTTTTGTTACTCCTGGATGTCCCGAGTAGGGAACATCATGAAATTCTCTCATAACTTTATTTCTGAGCTCTTTACCCTCTGGTACATATATTTTATTGTTATAACGTAGAATCCCATCTGTTTCCAACTTGAAACCATCATACCTTTTGTCTCTCAGATCTTTTTCTAAAGTTGTTTTAACATGATTGTAGTAGGGGTCATTGGTTAACTCATTTTTGACTTCATCTTTGAACTGGGTTCTTAATGTAATTATAGCAGCAATATACTTTCTATGACTTAAGGCATCAACCACCCTATTCTCTTTTCCTTTAATGTAATTTATATCAAAGTCATAATTTTCTAGGAACTCCAGCCATCTTCATTACCTTGCATTTAGATTCGGCTTGTGTAAAGATGTATTTGAGCCCAAGATGATCTGTTTTGAGTTCAAAAGGTTTCCCAAGAAAATAGTGCCTCCATACCTACAGTGCATGAACAATCGCAGCAAGCTCAAGATCATGTGGTGCATAATTTACTTCATGCACCCTCAACTTCCTACTTTCAAAAGCTACCACATGCCCATCTTGTAGTAGTACTCCACCCAAACCTTCCCCTGAAGCATCGGTTACCACCGAGAAGTTCCCGTTTGGATCCGAATCTTCAACACCGAGCACTTGTGAGTCTACCTTTTAACTCCTTAAAGGCTTCTTCACACTTGATGTCCCAAACGAATTTCTTACCCTTCTTTTGCAAAGAAGTGATAGGTCCCGCTAACTTAGAAAAGTCCTTTACGAACTTCCGATAGTAGCCTGCTAGACCCATAAAACTTCTCACTTCATGCACATCCTTCGGTGCTGGCCATTCCATGATGGCACTGATCTTTGAAGGGTCCACCGAGATTCCCTCTTTATTTATTATGTGGCCTAAGTATTGTACTTCGTATTGATAGAAAGCACACTTAGATAATTTTCCATATAATTTATGTTTTCTGAGAATTCCTAGCACAATCCTTAAATGTTCATCATGTTCTTCCTCATTCTTGGAGTATATTAATATATCATCGAGAAAGATAAGTACAAATTGGTCTAAGTATTCCCTAAACACGTTGTTCATCAAGTTCATGAAAGTGGCAGGTGCATTTGTTAGACCAAAGGGAAAAACTGTAAACTCGTAATGCCCATACCTTGTTCTAAAAGTGGTTTTATGGATATCTTCATCCTTGATTCATAGTTGATGATAACCGATCTAAGATCTATCTTGGAAAACACTTTTTGCACCCCCATTTGATCAAATAGATCATCAATTCGGGGCAGCGTACCGATTCTTCATTGTTACCTTGTTGAGCATTCGGTAATCAATACAAAGTCTGAGGGTCCCATCCTTCTTTTTTACGAAGATAACCGGTGCACCCCATGGTGATATACTTGGTCTAATCAGACCCAAGGACAACAACTCATGTAATTGAGCTTTCAATTCAACTAATTCAGTTGTTTTCATTCTATACGGTGCCTTGGAAATTGGTTCCATTGCTGGTTTGACCTCTATTGTGAAGTCAAATTCACGCTTAGGTGGAAGTCCGGAACTCATTTGGAAACACATCTCTAAATTCCCTTAGATGGGAAATGCTTCAATTTCAGGCTCAATTTCCTATCCCGAATTTGATATTTTTACAACATATAGATGGCAGCCCTTTCGCTTTGCCTTTTTCAGCTGCATGGCGGAAATCTACCTAGTGACAAACTCTCTTTTAACACCCTGAACACTCATTATTTTCTGTTGATCATCGCAGCAGGTTACACATTTTCCTAAGCAATCCAAGGTTGCATTATGTTGACTTAACCAATTTATACCTATGACAACATCATAGGATCCAAGAGGTGCCACATACAAGTTTAATCTTGTTGTGAACTCAGGTAATTCTAGTGGTGCCTCAAACAAACACTGCTTCACTCTATGTACAACATTATTTCCATACTGTATATATCCAAGTGTGTTCCATGTACCCAACTCTTATTTTGAGTTTATCAGCTACTTTAGATGAAACAAAACATTCTGTTGAACCGAATCAAATAAAATAGAAACAAGTTCTCCAAAAAGCTTACCTGAGGTTTCAATGGGAGTCGCTTGCTTTTCTGCTTGCTTATTATGGACTACAACATAAATCTTATGTTGTTGCCCCTCTTTATTTACTACAGTAGATCCCTTCTACTGGTTATTCCATTGTCCTCTTTTGGATAGTTGTTAGCGAAATGATCGCCACCGCACTTAAAACATCCACCCAGAGGTCCTTTTCTCTCAATCTTATTCTGGCTGAAACTTGTTCCTTGTTGCCCATTATTTTTATTATTCACAATAGTTCTACCCACTATTCCTCTTTTATTGACAGGCCTGAACTTGTTGTTTCCCTTTTTCCATGTTGGTTTACTTGCGGTTGGTGTTTGAAAACTGCTATTTTTCCTTCTATTTTCCTCTTTAGAGGCATAAATACTTCACAACTTTTGTTCTTGCTTGATAGCTTTTTCAAACACTGTTTCCATCGAGGTAGGTCCATGAACATCTACCTCACCACCAATGCTAGGATTCAATCCCATTATAAATTTTCTCACTCTAAACTTCTCATCCTTTTGATACATAGGAACATATTTCAGCAATCGAGTGAAACGTTCCCAATATTCTGTAACTGAGTACTTTCCTTGAGTCATATTTTGGAATTCTACCATCTTTTGGTCAAAGTATAGCTGAGGTAGCCATCTTTGATGGAAGTAGGCCTTGAAACTACTCCCACGTGATCATACAAGAATCAATTCCTAGTTCCATTTTCCGGTTATCCCACTAGGAAGATGCTTCACGACAATTGGTAGGCTCCCCATACTACTTTTGTCTCCTCTGAAAAGTCCCTAATCTCAAAATACTTTTCCATTTCGATAGCCAATTTTCAGCACCATCCCCAAGAGTTGTACCATCAAATTTAGGTGGGGATATTCTTTTAATGTCCCTCGCTAACTCAAAGAACCAACCTTGCTTTCTTATTTTCCCTTTCATTCAGGTGCTCTGGGGGTTGATCATCATGTTGCTCATCATCCCTATGATCCTCATCTTCTTCACCACCCTGACCTTGTTGTTCTATGGCAACAACTCGGTTTCGGGTGTCATTCAAAAGGTTGAGGATTTCTTCTAACTTAGCAGCATATTATCCGGCACGTCATCATTATTTACCCCACTGTCACTCGCCATATTAGCTCTTGTTGCCGGCCTAGCCAAAGTTTCCTGTTTTTATAAAAGAGGATACTTTTTATTAGAACGTGTGTCCCATTAATGTCCAAGTGTCTGAGCCTCTGGCTCTGATACCAAAATGTAACGCTCAAAATTACTAGAACTGGAAAATGAGGATATTTTTTTTTTAAACATACATAAAAATAGATTACATAGCTGCAATCATATAGATTTATTTAATCAAATTCTTTAAATCAAATTTGTTCTTTTGATCTATCTGATAACATCCATGTAAGCCATGTGGCTGAGAGAAGGGTGTATCCAGATCTCCACGATCTCCCTTCGCCACTACTTCGAGTGACAATGCTTACTAGCATTTTGGCTCAACCTTTTTCAGGTCATGGGAACCATGTGAAAGTCCTTGGGTCTACCACGAAGCTAGTTTTCCAACTTCGTATTCCGGTATCCGACCATTTCCTACCTCATGTTCAGTGTTCAACTTCCCATGATCAAGTTATCGGGCAATTTTAATTTAATTGGAGGACTAGGTGATCAGACAATGCACAACCATCAATGCATTACTTTGGCCAAAGTTTTCCACCATGCAGGTTACGGCTAAACTCAAGACAACACACTAGTCTTATGAGTTTAAGTCTTCCGCCACCTCACAACTATCCCTTTCACAGTTATCTAGATCTTATAGTTTGTATTTACTTTATTTCCAATTTAACCTATCTTGCAAGAGTTTATATCGAGATAAATGCCAAAGGCCAACTAGGATCATCATGAGATAAGTAATTCATTACGCTGAAATGTATCTATTTCAGCATTTCACATGTACTTATCCCTTAATATGCCTAATGGATCTTTTCATCTATTTATCTTCCCATTTAGTTTCTCTTTTCCTGATGCTTGGTTTTTTTAACCTTAAATTACCTTTTACAACGATACTCTTCCATTCTCTATACAACAGGATTTACAATCTTATCATATTAATACCAAGTTTACTGAAAGGCCGAATTAAATATATATTAAAACATGTATATTTAATTATTCCTTCGATTAGCTACGCCACTAAATAGCTTATTTAATTTAGAAATTAAAGACAATTGATTGTTACAATAATTGCCCAATTATCGGCTTCATACATTGACAAATATCAAATAAATAAATATAACAATTTATGATAAGTAAGATTTCTCACTTCTAATATTTATCATTTACTCATATTGAGATATTATTACATACAAGGTAATCATCTCTTTATTAAAATCATAAATTACATATGCCGTTAAGGTGAAATATATAACTATTATGGTAACTCTCACATAGTGAGGTTTGAATATTAACAATGGGTCCAAGATCCCAATAAATTTAGTCAAAATTTGGGATATCATCCTTCTACAAATTGAAATCCAAGTATCTCATTTAGATCCATGCTACGATAAAACTTCACAAGACATGAGTTTCCGCATATCCGAACGTGATGGCTAATTGTCCTGCAAGACTGGAGTAGTGGTATGTTGTCAGTTCAAAATGAACTGGCATGAATATTGCCTCCATTTTCTGATGCAATTATTTAATAAAATATGAAACGATATACATGTTATTTTATCAACAAACGTATGGTAATACAACGGAGAATGTATTATTACATGTTTTTCATCAAGATACAACTATGAATGTACACAAATAGAACAACCAATTTCTATTTCAGCAATCATGTTTCACTCTAATCACAAGGATCAAGACATAATCAAACCATAATCATTCAACATCCGAATTCTGATTAAACCACAAGCAAATCATGCTTCACATGGTACAGATTCAACTATTATTTTTCTTACCTTCCAATCAACAAACAACTTAACAAAACTATCTGAAATCATCATTTCCAAATACCAATTAGACATATTCCCTCTAGGTAATGAGCAGCTCTATAAAACACACAATAACTTTATTTCAAACAATCAAAATACATTTATATATATTTATAGGAACAATCCAACTAAACAGTGTAAAAACACCTCTATTAAATCATTTTAACATGTTCTTTCAGGTAACCGACAGATCAACAAAACAAATTGACCCACATACCACAAGATGATAATTTTGAAGTCTATTTGCATAGAATAACAACAATAAGTTTCTAACACTTCCAGTAATGAAATCCTTTAAGAAAAACTAAGTCATCTTACATAGACTGTTAACACTAATTTATTTTTCAATCAGGTAATAAAATTATACCTACAGGAAAATCAACTTGTACATATCCAAATCAGTTCATTCCAGCATTAATTTCTTTTCTGTTTAGAAATTATTAGAATCCGAAGCAAATATATCAGAAAATGATGAAATACCTAGTAAAAACATTTTTCACACTACCCAGAAATCACTTTGCTCATACAAATAAATTATTGTTTGACTGTAATAAAACCCAGAGGCAGAAATCGATTTGGGTTTCCAGAAATCAAATTTAAATAGAAAATAAAATAAAATAAAAATTGATTAGGAACACCCATCTGTGTTTTTTCTAGGTTTAGCTAAAACCACACAAAGGAAACTTAAGAGAATACAAAATCCATCAATTTCCTTTTTAGATTTCATTTCCAAGCAATTAAATCAGAAGTTGTCCACAAATTCATTTAATTGCCATTTAAAATAGAATGTGTATTTCCTCATTATTTACAAATAATGTTGCAGAGAAGGGAGAAGATATTCATGCCTGAAGTAAACCCAGAATCAACAACCTCTTACTCTTCCCGCTCCAACAAGTTGAATCCTTCCTTCCTCCAAAACTCACGCAGGTATTCCAGAAGAGAAGAATGAAAACAAACAAAGGAGAAATAAAAGAAAATATAATGAAGAAACTATACTATAATGGAGAATTTTCGGGCTTCCCAATGTTGCTTCATGCGTCAATGCATGCCACATACTTGGTGTCAGATGAAGGCGTGTCCCTTTCAAAACTCTCATATTTTAAATATTAAAATATTATTATTATTATTCTTTTTAACTTTTGATTTACATGCCAAATCCTTTTAGGATTTAAATATATAATTTCACAAATTAATAATGCATTTTTTTTAATTTTTATTTTAATTGATACCTAACTTTAATGGTAAAATTAATCATCATAATATAAGTCCACATATTGCCAACAATATGTTATCGTAATAATTATTCGAATTCCCATGTTCCATATAAAACATTCAAACAAATGAAAATCACCAAGTCCATAAATAATAATTCGAATATTCTCATAAAGTTGGTTTGATATAGCATTGTCAAATAAAACAGAGGCAATATTCATCATGGTCATTGCAAAAGTCAAAAAAGTTCAAAAAAAAGGCAAAAGACAAAGACCAAACCGATTAAAATAAAATAACCGGGTCTCGTCTAATACAAATAACCAAGAAAGATTCACTATCATTATATGAATCATTTTACCTATGATTAACAAAGTACTAGGTTGAAGAGTGCATAAACTCTACATTGTCAAAGGTCGATAAGTTTATCCCAACAAGGTTGATGTGGTTCGGTATCCAAGGTAGAGGGTATGGTCCTAAAATACAACTGGGTGAGGTATATGAATGGGTAAATGGTATATTCTAGAGCACCTAAGGTTTGGTCGGATAAACAACATGACATTAGGAAAGGTAATGTCATTAGGTTGAACAATAGGAGTAGTGTCATCACAAAGGTATAACGAGTAAATTAATTCAAGTGTCAAATAGGCATAGAGCCGAGTTGGGTAATAGGTAATTCCATATGAAAGGCCGTGGTAATAGAGGCAAAAACATGCCCCAAATGACTAGGCGGTTAGGTGATAGGTAATTAGGCAATTAGGTTGAGTGATAAGGCTAGGTGTAGACTTGGGTAAGATGAAAAAGGGTTCGGGAAATCAAATGTGATGATAAGTGGTATAGTAGGCTTAAATAGGCTAAATGATACCGATCAAAGGGAACCGATTTTAGTCAAGATAAAAAAATTTCCATGATACAATAGATAGTACGTGACCGATAGGTCAAGAGAATGTGATGTCGATGTAAGTTATATTTTTATAATCCACCTTTTATAGATTCATTTGTTCATTTCTACTTTGGGAAAATGACATAGAGGGTTTTAGGATTTTTGAACTTTGTGATGTACTTGGTTTTATTTCCATGGTTATTGTTATTATGAAAATGGGTCTAGGTGGGTTAGGCATGATTGATTCAAGGTTTATTAGGAATGATTGAGTCATAGTTAGGCATGGTTGAGTTAGGTATAGGCATGGTTGAGTCAAATGTTAAGCATGATGGATTCTAGGTTGATGAGGCATGGTTGAGTCAAAAATTTCCAAGTTACTAATTTTAGAAATTATGTGTTGTAGATATGGTTTGATAAATTTCCGGTAATTGATATCATGGAAATCTTATATGATTCAAGTATCATGAAATGATCTATGTTTTTTTATATGTTAATTTCTAAGTTATTGTGTATTGGAAACTAACTAGGTTATGATACGTATTAATGGGAGGAATGGTTAGGGGAAAGAGTGTTTGAGCCAACCTCCAAGGCCCCATGCCCTTGGAGTGTTGCCTATAGTCCCGAGCGAAAAAGGGGCCTCGGAGCCGATGTAGTTTCTCCCATAAGATAGGGAAGAATATGATGAGGTAGATGAATGGGTCGGTTGGTTTTAGGCATGATTGAGTCTAGGTCATTTAGGTATGGTTAAGTCTAGGTTTTTAGGCATGGTGAATTCTAGGTTGTTTAGGAATATGGAATGTTTAAAATGTGTGTTGATGAAAATAGATGAGGAATGTTGAGGTGGGTGAAAGGAGAAGAAATCCCCAAAATTAAGTATCGAATGATCTATTTCTATGTAGGAGAATCAATAAGTAAGAAAAGAGGTGAATGGTAAAAGAGGAAAAATGCTACGAGTTGGAAAAGACCATAATGAGCATACGAGGATGGGTTTATGAACTTAAACCCCTAAAGGCAATGCATGATTGACTATTCTAAGGGTGAAAGAAGTTACATGATCACAAATTGTCACATGTGCATCATGTCCCTTAGCATTTAGAAGATAAGAAAGAAAGGAAGGTAAGGTGGAGTGGGTTTTTAGCATAATATTGGTTGTGAGACAACATGCCTCTTCTACAAGATACCCAAAACAAAATAGGAAAGTCCATGATGAAAAAATTTGTATTTTTCTTGATTTTTGTATTTTCTTTTTGCTTTTTCTTTTTATAGACTGATCGATGCGGGAATTCTATGTAGGATGAATAGAATGACTCCTTAAGGTATTCGTGAAGCTAATCAATGTGGGAAGCTTCATAATATTTTATTTTTATTTTACAGAAATAGTCTTCTTTTTGATAGACTATGTATAATAGGGCTAACTTTGTATAGTTGTCCTTCGAGGAGCAAATCCATTTATATAAACAACATGGAAAGTTAGATGTCCTTTTGAGGGAGTCATCTATTTATAAGAAGTTTGACTCAAGGAGTTAAATTTGAATATCACATATATTACTTTTAAATTTTTTTTTTGGACTTTTAGGTCATGGACAAGACTATAAAGGAGTATAGGCTTCTTTTATGAAGGAAAATCCATAACACATAGAGGTTAGCTATGAAAGAGAGGTTTTAAGTGACAAACACCATGGGATTCCATCCCAAAATGATGAAAAGTATCCATGAGAATCATGTCATGAGTAGAGCCATGGTACTCATATTGAAGATAAGGCTAAAAGGTGATGGATAATCACATGATTCTTGTTTAGTCATTGATCCTTAAAAGAGGTAGATGAAAGGAATGGTTACTCAAGGGATGAGTGCATAATAGAAAAAGGTGATATAGTACTTGATTCAACAATAGAATGGTCGAATATGTAATGCATTAAGGGGCTCAAGTTCGAGTTTACCTTCGAGGAAGATAAATGATAAGCACTTGATCCATAGGTATGAGTAACGATATAGGGTCCAAGCCAATTAGGAGAAAACTTGCCCCATTTACTTTTCTCAGCTTTGGTTACATGTTTATTTTCCTTCAGACAAGATCACCAACCTTGAAGGTTCGTTCATGGACATGTTTTTCATAGGAACGTTTGATACGTTTTTATAGATTTGAAGGTGATCGAGAGAATTTAAATGACATTCATCTAAAAGCTCAAGTTGGGCCAAATGGTCTTGGAGAAATTCATCATCATTGAGCATGTATTTGAGTGAGATACAAAGTGATGGAATTTGGACTTCGAGAGGTAAGACAACCTCTGTACCATAGACCAAAGAGAAAGGTGTTGCAATGGTGGAGGTACAAATACTAGTGCAATAAGCCCATAAGAAAAAAAGGAATGTGCATGTGTCAATCCTTACTAGTATCGTCAATCAACTAATTTCATAAGAATTTTGTTAAGAGTTTTGTTAGTTGATTTGGATTGGCCATTTTTTTGAGGATAATAAGGTGAAGAAAAACTGAGTTGAATGCCAAAGGTGTCATAGAGTTTGCATAGGGTTTTATTTTTGAATTGTTTTCCATTATCAGTGATGAGGTGGTGAGGAACACCAAAGTGACAAATGATGTGATGGTTGATGAACTCACAAATTTTATCATCTTTTATAGAAATGAGAGGTATGACTTCCACCCATTTAGTGTAATATTCAGTTGTAGTGATGATCCATTGATGATGTTGAGAAGAATGAGGGTTAATTCTCCGAACGAGATCCAAACCCCATTGGGAGAAAGGCCAAAGGTCTCTGGAAACCTATAAGGTGTGACTATGGGTGTGGTGAATATTAGCATGTTGTTGACATTTCACACAACATTTGACATAGTCATAACAATCTTGGTTTAGGGTTGGTGAATAGTAGTCGATGTGAAGGATATGTTTAGTGAATAATGAGGCCACTGAAATGACCACCACAAATCCCATCGAACTTCTTTAATGGTGTATGGGATTTTAGAACTTGTAAGGCATCATAGGAGGATACTGTCAAATCCACATTTTTAGAGAAGACCCCCATGATGACATAGTGAGAGACACTTTTGAGTAAGGTTCATTTGTCCATTGTGAGTAAGTTTCGAGGAAAAATTAAGAGGGAAAGGTAATTGGAAAATTGCTTATACCAAATGTCACATGGATCGGTTTCAATTCTTCCTAAAAAATTTAACATCTCGAACATATAAGAGGGTGATTACAACCTTTTATTGTGACAAATATTTTTGAGTCGGAAGGAGAAGCATGTATTTGAGAAGCAAGGCAAGCCATGGTATTTGTGAATTTGTTAGTGGAGTACAAAGTGGTTTGAAGTCTCATAATGATTAAAGGAAATCAAAAGTATGTCAACATGATGTTTATACTTTTGAAGTACCTTGTCATTACAACTTAGTATAAACCATTGACTTAGTTCACAACTAGTTGGGAGTCACCAAAGATATTAATGGATTTAACATCTAAAGCTATGGCGGTTTGAAGACCTAACATGAGTGCTTCATATTTGGAAATGTTATTAGTACAGTCAAAATCTAGTTTAAAAGATAAAGGCATAGGCTCACCATCAAGAGGAATAAGGATGACCCTACGCCACCCCCATGCTAACATTTAGAACCATCGAAAAATAAGGTCATTCTGATAAATGGTGTCATCAAGGGAGAGGGTAGTGATGGATTCATCGGGAAATCAAAGTTAGAATATTGATTTCTAGAAAGAGGTGTGTCTGCAAGTTGGTCCACAATGGTTTTTCCTTTAATAGACTTTTTATGGATGAATTTAAGATCTAGGTCTACAAGAAGCATGAGCCAACGTGCAACACGTTGGTGTTGGTAAGGCTTAGCGTACATGTAATGTAAGGGGTCAATATTGGTGAAAATGAAGGTTTTGTGGTTGAGTAGGTAATAGTGTAGTTTTGTGGCTACGCTTAATAAGTAAGGCTAGAGTTTTTTGGCATGAGTATACCTAGTTTCATAATCTAAAAGTGTATGAATTATATAATAAACCATTTTGCTCCATGTGTTTCATCGCATGATGAGTGAGCATGGCACCCAAGGAATGGTTTGTGGTAGAAATATAGAGGTAAAATGGTTTTCATCCTTTAGCGGATGAGTACAAGTAGTTGGAGGAGGTATTGTTTTAATGCGTAGAAGGATTTGTGGCATTCATCATCCCATTTGAAGGAGACATCCTTTTGAGAAGATGATGAAATGGATGGCAATGATAAAAAGATGAGAAATAAAATGATGAATAGATTGTAACTTTCCTTGCAAACTATGAATTTGATGAAGGTTAGTAGGTGGAGGCATCTCGAGAATAGCCTTGATTTTAATGGGATCAACTTCAATGCCATGGAAAAAAATAAACCAAGGATCTTTCCCGAGAGAACAATCGAAGACACACTTCTTAGGTTGAAGGAAAACATAATATTTGATGAGATGGTCAAAGAAAACTTTAAGGACTACAAGGTGTTCAGCTTGATGTTTAGATTTGGCAAGAAGATCATCGACATAATATTCCAATATGTTATGCATGATTTCATGAAAGATATAATTCATAGCCCACATTGATATGTGGCACTATAATTTTTAAGACAAAGGGCATGACATGATAGAATAAGGTTCCCCAAGGAGTGATGAATAGTTTTGTGTTGATCTTATGGGGTGAGTAATATTTGGTTATAACATTAGAAACCATCCATGAGTGATAACATCTTATGGCCAGTGATGAGATTAACTAGTTGGTCAATACTAGGTAGAGGAAAATCATCTTTGGGGTAAGCCAGAGTTAAGATCATAGAAATCCATGTAAATGCGGATCCCCTGTCACTTTAGTGTCAGGAACAATATTAGAGATCCATTGGGGATAATCAATGGGTAGAATGAAGGAAAAAAAGGAGGCTAGAGTTCTTCTTTCACAAGAAGGGCAATGCGAGGATGCATTTTTCGCTTTCTCTTTCATAGGTTTGGCATCAAGAATGGTTACGATATTGTGGACCATGATATTTGGGTCAATACTGGAATATCAATGTGAGACCAAGAAAAAACATTGTTATGATCTTGGAGGAAAGAAGTGAAAGCTTCCTATTCAACAACATCTAAAGATTGGCCTATCTTTAGAATGTGTGGGTCATCCTGAGTGTGAATGTTGATTTCTATGGTCGATTCATTCAACATGGTTTACATCTCAAAAGGTAACGATCGATGAATATAATAATCTTCCACACCAAGGTAGGTGAGAATAGACTCATCGTCCTACATTCAACGATACTCATAGAATGTGTTTCATCATCAATCATGTCAAGATACATGAAGGGAAGAGAAGAAGGAGCCTCATCATCATGCTAATAAGTTAGAGGTCCCAGGGAAATGGTGTTCACAAAAAAAAAATTAAGAGGAATGGATTCTAGATCCATAGACTCCATAGGTGAAGGTGGTGAGGTAGGTGAATGGGGTGGAGAAGGTTTATCATCCTCAATGAGTTCAACTCGGCCTTCTTGGAAGGTGGTTTGGAAAATCCAATACCACTATGATATTTATGCTTATGGGTGGTGCAAGAATGATAGTATGGTGACCTTGTTCATAGAAGCCAAATCCAAAGCCTTTCCAAGTGCAACGATGATGGAGAAAGGTGTGGGTGAAGTGGTGGTTGGTGAGAGATTAGAGATCAGATGAAAATGGTCAAGTTTGGGAAGGTGGCTCAGGTGAGTAGGTAGAAATATCAAGTCCCCATACGTTAGGTTGGTGTGAAGGTGGGGAGGACCATAGGGGAAACCTCACCTACTTGGTTATTATAGTGTGGGTGTTGATGAAGGTTACCATACTCTTGAGGAGTAAGGAATGTGTCAATGTTATAAATTTGGTACTCCCCAAAGTGAGGCATTGAAAAATAACTTCTAAGGATCTGTGGTATATGTGGTAGTTGGGATAGCTAAATCACTGGAAGGATTAGAAGAAGAGGCATTAGATGATTAAGAATTAGATGGGTTGGTTGATGGGCCAGCTGTTGTAGAAGCTGCGGTAGAAGTGGTAATAGTGGAGTTGGTTATGGAAGATGTAGTGATAGAAGTGGTGGATGAGGTAGTGGATGAAAAAGAAGTGGTAAGGGTGGTAGATGCCTTAATTGTATAAGGACATCATTGGTCGATATACAACATGTTACAGGTCTTGAATGGTGAAGGGTCGGCTAGAATGGTATAGTTTTTCCCTTCATGTTCAAATTTTAAAATGTGTAAGGTTAAAGGAACACAACCCATGGCATGAATCTAGGGTCACCAAGCAAGCAAATTTGTATTAGAATTCCCCTTTAAGACATATAATAATTTAGGAATGGCACGGGGGCCCACACAATGTGGAGAATTATGGTGCTAAGGGTGGAATTCATGGCATCGTTAAATGAACACAACATAATTGGGTTATTATGCATGCAATTGGTAGGGATGCGCATTTTTTTGTACGCATGGGAGGAAATGATGTTGATATCTAAGCACCTCCATCAATCATAACGTTGAACACATATATAATCAACATAGATGGAAATTAATAGGGAGGGGTTGGGATAATCTTATTAAAGAGGTAAAATATCTTCATCAAAGAAACTAAGAGAGGATACTTGATGAATGGTAGTGGGAGAAGAAGATGGAGGCAAAGTGGTGAGAGTGGCCACATGATGAGGATTGATAATGGTGACAACAAGTGTGGGGTCATTAGGTAGAACCTCAATAGATTGCAAGACCTCGATGAGGGCCTGATGATGAGACTTAGAGGTTTGGATGAGGTCATACAAAGACATTTTGAGAGGAGACTAGTACAATTTTTAATCATCATACGATGGGAAACCCCATCAAAATGGGGTATACGGGTCCACAGATGGTGAAAAATTAGGGCAGTGCTGAGATGAAATGTAAGGTAAATATGTAAAGATGAGTTGGTTGTTTTCTCCTTTCCTTTTCCTTCGAGCTTGAGTGGCAACTTGAACCATATTGATCTGAGGTGAAGAAGAAGGTTTGTCGTGAAAGGTATAACAAGAGGATGGGCAAAAAGTGGTGAAGGAAAAGAGTCATGTGAAAGGAGTATGGTGCATGGCATTTTGGAGGAGTTTTTTAGTTCTCTAATGTAGACCATGTTGATATCAAATGATTGAGGAGGGTAAAAGGGTTGTGGATGGTGAGATGGAGGTCACCGAATAGGTATTGGGTGAGGCTAGGTAATAGGAAAAGGTGGAATGGGGTCCTCAGTTCTCATTCAAGCTTAAGAGCCTTAAAAATCATTCCTCAAAGACACATGATGGTAAGCACAAATTTTGGTATCATCAAACCCTTCTTGTTTATATTTGAGTGGGTCATAAGGTCTAAGCGGTGGCAATGTGATGATAAATATTTCCAAAAGGTTAGCTAAGATGTTGGCATAAGACCCGCCAATGGATCACAATGTCAAGTGAGTGTGGTCCTGGATGAAATTTGGGGTGACTTTGGTGTGAGAGGCATCATTGGAGGTGGAATTGGAGGTTGAGTTAGTTTGACTACTGTTTGGTAGATAGTATGGTTTTGGGTTTGGGTTGCACCTTTTTGGATAAAGGTGTAAAGGTGATCTGGTTATTGGAGGAAGTGTATGTTTAACTACCTCTTTAGAAGGTAGTGGTGCTTTGGGCTTAGGTTGCACCTTCTTGGGTAAAGGTGTATAAGGAGTGTGTGATGTAGAAGGGAAGGAAGATGGCGGAAGGACACGTGTTAGCCAATGTGATAATGGAGGTGCGGTGAAGATGGTGGTAGGAGGCAATGTGGAAAGAACTAGTTGAGAAAAGGGAATGTTATGGGTAATGATGAGGATACCGAAAGTGGTGTAGGTATGGGAGGTGGAAAGGATTTAGGTAACGGCAAAGGTGTAGGTTGTGTAGGTAATTTGGGTGGAATAGAAGATCGTGACAAGGAGGTGGGCTGTTGTGTTTTTGGTTTACCTTGGGTAGGAGGCTGCTTGACCAAGGTTGATGGGTGCGGACCTAGGATAAATGGAAGTGGTGAAGGTGATGGAGGGGTAGTGGGTGAAGTTGGTGTATGCATCCTAAGAGGTTGGGTTTTCCTCTTAGGTGGGGAATATTCTTTGTGATGGTTTGTGAGGATGTGGCTAAATCTAGTTTGATAGGAGGATGGACTAGGCTTGATGTCAACATGAATCCTAATGTGGTAATGGGTTTGAACATGGGTGAAGGTATGGGTGTAGGTAGGGTTTTAGGCATAGGAAAATTTTTGGTTAATGGTAAAAAAATTTTAGGTTTGGGTGAGGTTGATTAAGAAGAGTGATTATAACTGGGCATGGTAATGGTGGGTTTGGTTGTCTTAAACACCTTTGGATAGATCATGGAATTTTTAGCAAACAAAATTTTCTTTTGAGTTAAAACATGAAGCCGAAGATGTCCCCAAAGCATGGAATTGTCAACATAATCCAAGCGGTTGGCCAAATGTGAGAATGACATAAAAGTGGAGGGGGATGATGTTTATTTAGTAGTAATCCTTGTAAAGAATGTCTGTGAGATAGGGAAATGGTTGGCTTCAAACTCTATGGGTAGAAGAGATGATAGTAAATTGATAGGGTCTTTAAAAGCTAGTGGGGAATTGTTACCAATAGGAAGAGATGCCACTAGTGGGTCCTCTATGGGTAGAGGAGGAGGCAAGGTTGATTGTATAGGCTCTTCCTTTGGTAAATAAGAGAGTACGTTGGGATCTTCCATAGGTAGAAGAATGGGTAATGTGGGTTGCTCAATAGGTGGTGAGATGAGTGGGATAGATGCATTTGAAGATAAGGCGAATCCTCCATGGGTAAAGAAGAAGGTAAGGTAGAATCCTCTATGGGTAGAGAAGAAAATGAAATAAGTGCCTCCTAGGGTGGAGGAGCTCATGCAATAATTTCCTCAATAGATGATATGGGAGGAAACTGAGAAGAAGGATCCGGTATGATATCAAAAATGGGATGGAACTCTTGAACATTACTATCATTAGTTGAGGTTTCACCATCTTGGCTAGATGATGGGGTGTGATTTGGAAACGATTTCTTGAAGATGTGGAGGTTTTGGTTAGCGGTGCATTGGGGTTATCCAAGATGAGATATCCATTATCTAACAATTCTTGGACGATGTTTTTGAAATTTATATAATTACCATCACTATGACCTCTAACATGGTGATAATTACAGTAATCGTTCTCCTTGTACCATGTAGGTACAGGATGGGAAGGTTCAAAACCAGTATGTGTTTTGATGAGTGGAAGGGTGATTTCTCCATCTTTTAGAAGTTTTTCCAAAACAAAAGAATAAGGTTCTCCAATGGGAGTATATTTTTGTTGTTCCCACTTGAACTAAAAATTTGAATAGGAGAAAGATTAGAAGAAGGTTTTGATTAGTTGGATAGATGAGAAGGGCAAGCTTTTTAAAACCACTACATTGGCATATCCTTTTTCTTTAGAATAATTATTTTGTGGTTTGGATGAAGAAGAAGAATAATTGGTTTTGAAGGGAGCATTTTTGTTACGTAATTGCAACTTATTCTCCTCAATAACATGGATTTAAAGTTTCGGGCCATTGTGAATGCCTCGTCAATTATGCAAAACTTTGGACTTAGAGAGAGTTGGTGAGATGTTTCTAGCACAAGCTTAGGTAAATAAATATATTAACTCGGTTTAAAGTAGTTGGTAATGTGAGTTGATTAATCGGGCCACACCAATGATCGAAAAAAATTGTGATAGACTTCTTCCTCATATTGGTGTGTCACATACAAGTCGAGTCATTGTGACCTTCTTAACAATGTTGATATAAAAGTGGTCTAGAAAATCCTAACCTACCTAATTAAATGCAAAGATAGAGTTCCCGGTAGAGCACTATACCAATCTAAAATAGGTCCCTTCAAGGTCATTGGGAATGTTTGCAAGAGAAACTCGTCATCGTGATCGATGAGATAACACACATGTTTAATAGATGCGCAATGCTATTGTGGGTATTCTTTGCTATTGAATCAATTGAATTTTGGAATTTCCAAATGAGTAGGGTATGGACGGATCGGAATGGAGTGGTGAATGGGATCATTGAAAATCTCATCGTATGTCATAGAATAATGCAAGATGGAGACAAATGTTTCTAATGTCAAGATCTTATCCATCATCATTTTGATAAGATCGTTTGTGGGTTGTGATGAGTGATCACCCCTTGTAATATAAGGGGGAGATAATATGGGTATGATGTGGATGACACTCCGGTATGTGGTGGTGTCAAGTATGAAAACTATGAGGATAAATATTAATTGAATTGTAAGTGATTAAATTAATGTCAATGTGGGGTAAAGGGGTTATGGCTATGTGTATGTGTTACATTGATTAATTGAAAGGGATCAAGGCAAGTGTGACCCAAATG